>KV453843.1:0-264995 GCA_001661475.1 Tortispora caseinolytica NRRL Y-17796
CCTTCTTCCTTCCTTCTTCCTCCCTTTTTCCAAACAACCTCTCCTATCCCTTCTCTCCTTCTCTCTCCTCTTCTTCCTCCTCCTCTACCCCTCTTCTTCCTCCAAATCAATCCTCTCTCTCACTCTCATCTCCAATCTCCACCCCAATCAACCCTTCCTAACACTTTTCAATATCACAATCTTCTCTTCTCTCACTTACTCTCCCTTCTCTCTTCCCTATTGTCCTCCATCTCTTTCATCCCCATCACTTTCATCCCCCATCACCACTCCCAATCCCCGGAATTCCAATTAACTCTACCTATCAACCTACCCCAACTCCCCAACAAGGGCTCAAACTATCAATTTATAACTACTACAATAAACTAGATCGGGCGGGAGAAAACAATATCAACCGGAACCGAGTACTCAGAGTACAACACAAATCGCAACGGCGTCCACCCCGTCTTCAACCCCTCGTTTAGACGCCATACTATGAACCTGTGCTCCTCATTACCCCATCCCCCGCTTCCAATCCCTGTCATATTCCCGCACATCATCCCCCCTTCACCCCCGTACACATATCCTATGTCCACCATTCCCCCTGTCGAGACAACGTTCACTAGCTCGTTTGGTCCTTTAACATACATCAGCACCTCTGTAACTGCACCAGGAGGAGGGCTCACATAAATCAATGTATGTAACCTGTACACCGAAATATCCCTGCCATCCCCTACCCGGTACTCTCCATTGGCCACCTGCGTTTCAGAGTACCGCCTAAGATCCACGTCCCACACTCGCCCCAGCGGCCTTTGTGACGGTTCGCACTGGCACGCCTCCGACACCACTCCGCAGCTGCTGCTGCTTGACACCCAAGAACTCGACTCAACAGAGCTCCATCCGCTTAAACTGATACTCGAACTCGCACTGCCATTGGATCTCGTACTAGAACTGACAACTGCACTGGAACTGGCACTGGAACTAGCACTCACACTCGAGCTCGCACTGGCACTCGCACTGGCACTGGCACTGGAACTGACACTGGAACTGACAACTGAGGTGACAATTACAGCGGAACTGGAACTGACCACCGAAGTGACACTTACAGTGGAACTGACACTCGAGTTCCTATCCTCGCCAGCTGACACCCCCAGTACCAAAGACACCCCATCAAGGCCGACTGCTACTCTGCTATCCTGACGCTTACGGCCGCTTGTCACAACCACAACACGCACAGGCGTCCACCCACTCACCGCCCGGTTTACCATCTCGCCGTAAACTGTCCCGCCCGTTCCGATCACCCCGATATCTCTGCACCTCATCCCGCCCTCGCCGAGAAACACCACCGCAGACCCGCCGCTGACAGATCTGATAGCCCCGTCTTCCATGTAGAACATCACCTCCACCAGTCCCGCGTAGCCCTCCACTGAGATCCCGTCGCCTGTCACTTCTGCAGTTAAAGCCACTTTCCGGCCGGCCCTGTACTTGCCCGCCGCAATCGCCTCGAAACTCTCGTCAAATGTGTTGTAGCCCGCCGCATACACGCCTTCGCTGTACGGCGGCCGCGAAGCGCACACCGACAGAGCGCCCTCTGTAGACGTCGGCGCAACTGGCACTACCGTCACTACCGGCACCTCAATCCGCACACCGTCCCTGACGACCACCGATGTCCCGATCTCCTCGTAGTAGCCCCACACGTGCTGCTCATTGACCGCGCTCGCAATGTAGCTTATCGTTGTAGCCACGCACTGCTGGCAGTACCACCCGCTGACCGTTGCAACCACCGTGCCGCATGTGCCGTCGAACGCAGTCACCACCCCCGATGACTTAGCAAAAACTCGTCCATAAACTGTCGTCGTTTCCACTGGCGGTTCGCACAAAAACGTCTTCACTTCTGTAATCGTGCTCATGTTGTTGTCGGTTGGCACCTGTCATTGATGGCGAATACATCGCAGCGTTAGCGAGTCCGACCAACTTGCCCGACTCTGACCGCCCTAAACTATAAACAATCAACCCATCTAGCTACCGCGCTAATTAGTCAGTACCACTGCAAACCATAAATATTAGCATTAAACGAACAGCTAATATCGAGCGCTGAACCTGCGCAGCATTCGGACACGTCTTTATCACTAATTCCCAACCACCCGCTCATCACACACACCACGGTACATATTTGCTAGACCTTGCATGATTCCTTACATTATAGCTGTATACTAGAAGTTACAATGCCTGGAAATCAAGCAATCTCTGAGTATCTCTATTTTGAGAACAGCGCAAAAGTGCATTCGCCTCAAGCGACGGCCTCAAATTGACCGTGCCGTAAAGTTAAATCAGGATGTCAAATCGACAACCTCATCAAACGTAATAATGCCAGCCACCAGTCACAACTCCTACAGGCATCTGCCATTAACTACTCGGTTAATCTTCCACAGACTATTAATGAGTCTGCTAAGCAATTCTCCGCCATATCCAATCACGTCTATGTCCTCGTGTCACATTATCAATAATCGTTGGTCCGCATTGCTGACAGTATCAGCTGTGGAACTGCGAGCGACATATGGCATGAGCCGCTACACGCCGTAACCTCCCGGAACTACTGCCAAGAACACTCCATTAAACCGTTCTGTCGTCGACAGGCGCATCATAGAGAAAAGTCCTTGCTTCAGCCACGGTATTCATCTTGTGCTGAAAGTATAATCACACCTTCAAACTGGTGTGTAACAGACTGCTGCTCGTAGAGTCACGCTGTGATCGCGGCACAACTTTTCGGAACAATTCAGCAAACTGCAGATAACAACAACGGAAAGACTTAGCAGAGAAGCTAGCTTGCATTTCCTATATTCCTCAAGAATTGCATCCCCATTCTTGAGGCTGTCCACTCGTCGAGAATAGAGCTTTTTGAGGCACAAACTTCCACTTTCGGAACTAATTTCTAGATGCAAGCCTCTAAAGCCAGTTATAGCTCTACGATTATTAATCGGCCGTTGTTTCCACAAAACACAGGATCGGTCACTCTTAAAGCTCTTAAGAAATCGTTAAATATAGTACATGGTTGCTATGCTTATCCGGTTAATCTGTACCTTCAAGAACACTAAACGACGTCAATTCAATGTAAAACTTTATATGACAATAAAAATACACATTTTATAGTGTTTTAGTGACAACCGGAACGAGCTATTCGAAGTTCACTATGAATGTAAGTTGACGTGATGTTGTTTACGTGATGTTGTTGACGTGATGTTGTTGACGTGATGTTGTTGTTGTACTTGTACTTTTATAGCCTCAGCCCAGAGCCTTGTGTTTAGCATAGCAACATCAAGGAACCTCTGTCAACAGCAACAACGAAGTGGTCACCAACGGAGGCCGTATGATTGCTGCTTCAGCTGTATCAGACTCATCGTAAGGTGCAGTTGCCGCTGCATACAAGGGCGTAGATGCTGTCTCGTTCAAGGGCAAGTACGACAGAACCGATATCGCGCACCGTGCATTCCGCGATGCTAACAAAGCGGCTGAAGGACTCACTCACGCTACTGCCGGTGTATCTGTAGCTGGAGGCAACGAGCTGATTCAGACAAAATCAAAGCTATTGTGAGGTCTACGAAAACTCCTTGTACAGATTCGGATATTGGAAGGTTCGGCGGTCTTTTTGATCTTAACGCCGAAGGGTTTGTAGACCCGCTTTTATTCACCGCAACTGACGGTGTGGGCTCTAAGCTCATGCCTGCTACAGCGATGAACAAGCACAGCACGATTAGATTTTGATATTTTGGTCATGATGAGAATGATCTCATTGTGCAAGGAGCTGAGCTTTTGATGTTCCTGGATTACTTTGCTTGCTCGAAACTCGACATTCGAATAGCCCGTGACTTTGTTTTCGGAGTCACTGAGGGCTGCAAAATGGCTAGATGAGCTTCAGTAGACGGTGAAACATCAGAAATACCTGGATTATATCATCTCAATGAATATGACACCAATGGCTCTGCCGTTGGAGCTGTAGCCAAAGACGGGATTCTGCCGCGAAAGGGCGCCATGAAAGCCGGCGACGTTCTTTTAGGTCTAGGATCCGATGGCGTACATTCTAATGGATTCTCATTAGTGCGAAAGATTATCGAAAGATTATCGAAAGATCAGGACTCTCTTACCCATCACCGGCTCCTTTTGACCCTACACAGCTGCTTGGAGATGTGCTGCTCACACCTACTCGCATATGTGTCAAGCCAGTGCTCAAAGCTGTCAAGACAGGAAAGGTTTCAGGGCTTTCATGCATTACAGGAGGCGGTCTATTGGGAAAATACCAAGAGCCTTGCCTAGCCATCTAGCTGCGATATTGGATGCCACAAGCTGGCCACGTTTGCCTGTGTTTGATTGGCGACAAAAGACCGGTAACGGGCTTGTGGATGACATGAGTCTGACGATTGATAACGGCGTAGGCATGGTGTACATTGTGCCAGCAGAAGCAGCGGATGAAATAAGCGCAACTTTTCAGTCAGAAGACGAGAAAGTGTATACTATTGGAACATTGAATAACAAGTCCAAGGAATCTGTAATTGTCAAAAACAGTCTACTTGGGCTAACGATCAGTTATATTTGGAAGTTCATACGGTAGACTATATACTTAATAATATGTCCTATATATCTGAACATATAATATACACGAAGTCACAGTCTTCATTCGAAAGTTCACAGAGTAACAGCCTTATCAGTCACTAAACTTTTTTTGGAACCGGTATAACATCAGAAGACCCCCGAACAACAATACTGGTATCAAATGTCAGAGTAGTTGTAGAACGAACTGAAGTACCTGAAATAGTTGTAATTATATGCTGCACTGACACGTAACGCAAAGGATACCAAGCATCAGCTTCCAGAAGAATATCAAGTGTGCTAGTTTTGGATCCAGCTCCAGACGTAACTTGGTAAATCATACGTTCATGCGTATTGCTACCACCTTCTCCTATTTCGCTCATATCCTTGCACAACATAGCTGATCCTCCTAGGTATAGGTAACTGTCCACTTGTAGTGATAGTGTCAAAGAAGGCGGAATACCTTCTACACTGCTATCCACCGTGATAGTGTAGCTTTTCGCAGCAGCTTTGACATAGACCAGAGTTTCATATATTCTGGCGGTAGGAGTTGCAAAGAAACCGGAATATTTTAACGAATTAGGACCAACGCTAAGACTCTCCCTAGCAGAATACAAGTCCCTGTATTCTCCGTTAGCAAAATATGAATCGTCCCATTCCCTGTATTGCTCGGAATAAGTAGCCAAGAAACCCACACCTTCATCGTAGCCCACTGAGCTGCACGTGCTCTCAGATGACGAGCTAGAACTAGAGCTGGAGCTGGAGCTAGAGCTGGAGCTGGAGCTGGAGCTAGAACTAGAGCTGGGACTAAAACTCGAACTAGAGCTAGAGCTAGAGCTGGAGCTGGAGCTAGAACTAGAGCTGGAGCTGGAGCTAGAACTAGAGCTGGGACTAAAACTCGAACTAGAGCTAGAGCTAGAGCTAGAGCTAGAGCTAGAGCTAGAGCTAGAGCTAGAGCTAGAGCTGGAGCTGGAGCTAGAACTAGAGCTGGAGCTGGAGCTAGAACTAGAGCTGGGACTAAAACTCGAACTAGAGCTAGAGCTAGAGCTAGAGCTAGAGCTAGAGCTAGAGCTAGAGTCGGAGCTGAAGCTAAATGTACTAGAGTCACTTCCTGTAGAGGCAGTAGGTGACCTGTATTCGCTAGATGCACTGGAGGCACTGCCAGTAGAGACATCAGAGACATCAGAAGCTGTGTGTGTTTCACTGCTATGATCATTAGTCACACGGCTGCTACCCAACACACTGGAAGAGCTACCTAGCGTAGACACGCTTAACGTCGAAGAGCTGCTGACATCCCCGCCAACATGAGAGCCCCGGTAGCTGAACTGCGTCGCGTTCTGCCCAGAGCCCTCCAAAACGACAGATACAGAGAAGTCTGCAGATACCCCACTATTCATCACCACGTACCTCACAGGAACGTACAGTACGCTTCCCGGGAACGAGTACACATCTGTCCACGATCCACCATCGTCCCGCTTCATTCCTCCACTGCTCTGCCAGCTGTTCTTTACCATGTCCCCGACATTTCCAATCTGGGTGATATTTGAACACTCCATCGCACTCGCTCCTACAAACACATACGCAGTGTTCGCCTCCAACGACCCATCCACTGCTATGCGTTCGATTTCTAATGAGCCAGTGTAGCTCACGTAGTACATAATTTCGACCAACGGCGCCTCAATTTCGCCCGACTTGCCGCTCAATGTGACATCGATTGCACCATGAGCCAGGGTGTAGCTCGTATCATTCAAGTCGAACTGCTCGGCTTCGCGATACGCGCCCGACGCATAGTACGCATCGTCAGCGTGCATGTCCGCTCCCAGATACCCGACAACGTATGCCACTCCCGATGAGTATGGTGGTGTTTGAGCACATTCCAGTGCTGCACTGGATACCGCACCCGGTCCGCTGGAGGCGCTCAATGTGCTAACATGCGTGGTTGGCGTGGTTGGCGTGGTATGGTCGGCTGGTTCGACCGTGCTCGTCACTATAACAGGGACCTCAATTGAAACATCTATGCCCACAGACACAGAAACATGCACCTCTTCGTAGTAACCCCACACATACGTGTTTCCTGCGCTGACCAACGGCGGTTTAGGTACGCACGCCGTCACGGTCGGCACACATTCCGCGCAGTACCACCCGTCAACGGAGCGGACGTCGCGATTGCACTGCTCGTCATAAACTGTAAATACACCGTGTCCAGAAGAAAATACCTTTCCATAAACAGCGGTAGTCTCCAAGGGGGGATCGCACAGATACGTCTCCACTTCGGTCACCGCAATCATTCTCAAGGATGTTTGCTAGTGTTATGGTATAAGCAAAACATAAAAATAAACCATATAGATCCATTAAATAAGATCCTGATGGGAATACAGGCGAAAAAAGCTGATTCCGTTTTAGCACTGTGCTATTTTAAGCACATTCCATGCCTATTAATAGAACATGCTCGGTTGATGGCTGCATGCTGGAGTAATGGATCATGCTGAACAATGGTAGTGCTGGCTGTCACTCCAACGGCATACTATTTAGCCCTCTACGGAGTCCCTTGAATCCCTATGTACGTCTTAGTACATTAGAGAATAGCTTTCCTAGCACATACGGACAGGCATATCACTATGACTGCTTTACCTTTCTTTATGTAGCATAGCCAACTATCCCAAAAGGGGCTGTCTGCCTTGCCTCTGTTCTGATAAGTTATTTTCTTCAAGCACATTTGTTTCTGCCAACTCTAAACCCATTCCCCGCCCCCGCAACTCAATCACCTTTTGTAAAAACTCCTCCATCAACTCACATGCCACTCTATATACCACATTCTCAACCACATTTACCTTATCTCAATCTCAAACCATCCAGACAGCATATCCGGCCGCGCTAGATCTGCTACATCCCAGAGCAGAACAGTATTTGCTTCTGAATAACCCACATCAAACAGCTCACCTAATCGAGAAGCAGCGCTTCCTTCAACTCCCGCTCCGCCTACAACACACTACCCATCCTGGCCAGCACCACCAAACCACTACTTCAACTAAAACCTGCAACATCTCCCAATACAGCCATATATCCTCTCACAATGACGCTCAACATACCGCCATTCAGTCCCAACTCATTGCATCAACCTCACCGTTCAAACGCATCCTCCACACTCTTAACACTCAACTTGTAGCAACTGCCGACCGCCACCACCCCTTTCGAGCTTTATCGTCACATCCGGTATCATAAATTCGCCTATATCCTGTGCTCGCTTCAATCGAATTCCACACAGAATTACACTCCAGTAAATTTATTTGTCTCAATATCCATCTGTCAAGTCACCAGCTCGCAATGCACCAAGTTGTAAAATGTGTCAACCTGACAACATAGCTCAAAGTCAGATTGAATCTCGAGCAAAAAAGTAAACCTAGACACAATAGCACAACCTAAAGTTAAGTAACAGAAAATGCCTATACCCAAATAAGTAGTAAATAGCCTGTGTAGCTGTCCTTAAGACCCAGTTTTGCAACTGATTTTTTGACTGTTGACATCCGGAGCATGGCGGGTTAGCGTACACCAGTGCAATTGCGTACATCTTGCCCTACGAAAACAATACATTCACCGACCGCGCCTAAAAGCTTTAGTAATACCCATTGCCACTTGTAGCACACACACACACACACACACACACACACACACACACACACACTGTTATGATAACGAGGCTGAGACAGCGTCTTGGTTGTTGCGAATGTCGCAAGGTGCGCAGTCTAGCGCCAAGAACACTCACCTTCAGCATTAAGGTTCCCTGTCAAAAAACCTTATACAAGTACATTCTCATTATATCTCTTCACTTGTACATGTTTCCGCCATAGTATTACCTTAAGACACATACATAAAAACAAGTAATTCAGCTGTAATTCATTTTGCCTGACTGGAAGGTTTCTGCCGCGCGCTACCCATAATCAAGCTAGCAATTCAGAAGTAGATACGTTTGCAGAAATTTATCTGTATAGGATTGTCGTAGATTATCGAAATCCATAGGTAATGCCCGCATAATTCCAACTTTCTTGAATTGCAAAATTCAATGGTGTCCACGATAAACGGGAATCTATAATTTATCGCATAGCAGAACCAGCCCGAAATGCTTAGAGGAACTACATCATTCAGAAGTTCGTACACAGCCATAAAAAGACGATTCGTCACGCAGTATACTTCAAGTCAGAAAATAGTATAAAAAAAACGAACTAAACATAAAAGCTAGACAAAGTTAAATAAGTAAAAGTACACCGCATTACTGCAAGCATTCCGAGACAACTGGTTAGCACAGCGTAAGCGTGAGGTATCCTAGGCAATGAAACAACCTCCTAGTTCGCTGCAAGCCCCAGGAACTTCATTCAGACCTTGCAATATAAACACCCCATACCAGAACCCATAATAAATCGCAGAAGCATTCCACTTGCGTTTAGCCTTTAAAATGGGAACTAAAACCAGCAGCAACGTAAGCATCCGAGATAAATACACAAGGGTTAAAAACAAGCAAGAAGCGGTCTGCAGGAGAGCTCAACTGCGAAATTCCTCTACTCCAATCACTAATCATCGCCAGGAGCAGGAGCAGGAGCAGGAGCAGGAGCAGGAGCAGGAGCAGGATTAGCTCCTTGGAAGGTGTAAGGTCTGGCATCAGGATCTAGAGTGATAGTTAGAGTCCAGAAGTCAACCGGGTTCTCACTCATAATGACGTATCTAATCGCGACGTAAAGCGAGCTTGCAGGTAATATGCCTACATCGTTCCAGTGACCAGGAGACTGCCATTCATGATATAGCATTCGTCCAGTAGTCCCAATTCTAGTGATATCGTCACATTCCATAGCTAAGTCTCCGACATAGACGTAGGCCCGCACATTTCCCGAAGGAGGATATGATGCTATTTGTAGAATGTCAAACGGTGCATTGCCATCGTTACGTTTAACATAGTACATGATCTCCACGAGCGGCGTAATTGTACCAGAGCTAGGTCTCAACGTCACATCCAATGCATTAGCCCCCAGAGTGTAACTTGTACCTTTTAAATCAAACTGCTCGGCCTGGCGATACAATCCATTTGCGTAGTAATCATCTGCAGCGTTATGACTGGCACCTATATAACCTGCCACATACGCTACGCCTGTGGTGTACCCAGGATCAGCAAGACAGTCAAGAGAAGAGCTAGAAGAAGCAGAACTGGAAGACTCAGAGACGCTTGACGAGCTAGAAGAAGCAGAACTGGAGGACTCAGAGACGCTTGACGAGCTAGAAGAAGCAGAACTGGAAGACTCAGAGACGCTTGACGAGCTAGAAGAAGCAGAACCGGAAGACTCAGAGACGCTTGACGAGCTAGAAGAAGCAGAACCGGAAGACTCAGAGACGCTTGACGAGCTAGAAGAAGCAGAACCGGAAGGCTCAGAGACGCTTGACAAGCTAGAAGAAGCAGAACCGGAAGACTCAGAGACGCTTGACAAGCTAGAAAAAGCAGAAGCACTGGCAGAGTCGGAAGCGCTCAAAGAGCCAGGAGAAGCAGAAGCACTGGCAGAGTCGGAAGCGCTCAACGAGCCAGGCAAAACAGACGCACTGGCAGAGTCAGAGGCGCTCAACGAGCCAGGCAAAACAGACGCACTGGCAGAGTCGGAAGCGCTCAACGAGCCAGGCAAAACAGACGCACTGGCAGAGTCAGAGGCGCTCAATGAAACAGGCAAAGCAAATTCCTCTGTGAGGGCGGATGTTGGAGTTGTGATCTGGGGAGTTTGTGACCCGGTTGGTTCAACTGTTACAGTCACAACGATCGGCACCTCAATCGAGACGTCTACATCCACTGATACAGACATATGAACCTCTTCGTAGTAACCCCAAACGTACTTATTTCCCGCAGTAACCAAAGGCGGTTTCGGAACACAAGTTGTAACAGTTGGAACGCATTTAGCGCAGTACCACCCATCAACAGAACGCACGCTTGAGTTGCATTCATCGTCGTAAACAGTAAGAACACCCTTTCCTGAGGAGAAGGTCTTCCCATAAAGAGTAGATGTTTCTACCGGAGGCTGGCATAAGTAAGTCTCAAGCTCTGTCACAGTTATCATTTTAAGCAAAAACGAGAAATATGGCGACTGTTTGAGAATACCAAAGCTCAAAGATCGGTCATATATATGAGCGAATACTGTTTGTAAACATTCCGATCATAGCTTTTCTGCTCCTGCAATACCGTCGCTCTATTTTTGGCAGCAGTTTGTGAGCATATTAATTTCAGACCATAACCAGAATTACCTGAAGCTTATAAAACCACAGGTATGTTACTCTATATGGCGGATTCGCGTATAATTATGCAATAGATCCTACCACGCTACAGTGACAGCATTCTATACCGACCTGCAGCTCAGTATAAAATCGAACAAAAGAAGTAAGCTGTTTTTAGTGAAGCAAAACTGGACTGGTCTTGATTTCGTTTTCTATTTTTAGAAAAGAATTGACATTAGAGATTAGGGCGTAAAACCTAGAGGCTAAAAATGAATGAATGAATGAATGAATTGACATATCAACCACAAAACAGCTTAGTTTTGAAGGACAATATAAATGATTAGAATGGCATGTACATAGGAATAAACCAGACATATGTATAACTGACAGTTATATGACCACTCTACCAGGCGAGTGCTGCTGCGACAAGGGCACCAACAGAATATTTTTGGAGTAAAAGACCCTGTAATAGGCGCCCCATTAGCAACAAGTCGGAAAGGCGCCCATCCAAAATCTAGCGTTTTCCGCACACATGTAGAGCATATGATTTGGTGACAAGAAATTCCATCCACCATTGTCTAAATTTTTAGACCTATCGCACATCTTGGCATTTGATGAAACCTAACCTTACATTCCAGTCAGTTCGACTTTGAGTTCTGAAGCTTCTGTGCGAGGACTTCAATTTACCTAATAATCCATTCTATATACACTTAAATATATCGTATAGCCAGTCTATTCATAGAACGTACTCTAGAAGGACTGTCAGCAGATACCTTTCATTTCCCAAAACTTTGCACCTGTGTTGACATAAGCCCCGGTCTGTCTTGTACTGTCGACAAACCACAAGACAAAACGGCAGCTTATGTGCCTTGTAAACTACCAGCACCACATCCAATAGAGCGGTTTATGTACCATAAGTTTTTTAGCTACCTGATTCTTTACATATTAGAGTTCCTCAGACTTAAACAACACATTTAGCAAGTATTTCCTTTAAAACTGGTAACGAATAATATACATAATATGATAAAGTATATTCTTATATATTATGAAACAAACTTTAAAGCAAATTTGACTTGTGCAATGGCGTAAAAACAGTTTTCTTCACTGAAATGCCAATGGTCTAAGGTTGCTTGTGGAACCCAGAGATTTTCGCGAAAACGACGTTGAGGTTCAAATCGACGCCTGAGCTATATGTGGTTCCGATATACATGCTGCCAACGGTTCTTCGGGCCGCCATTACGCCCCTGTGGCTGTAGGCCATGAAATCGTTGGTAAAGTGGTGAAGGTAGGGTGCAAGGCATCAAGCAAACTCAAACTTGGCGATAGAGTGGGCGTTGGTGCCCGATACTTCTATTGCAAGAACTGTGATGCCTGCAAGAGAGGACTCAAGAATAACTGCCTGAAGTGTATAGGAACAATCTTCGATGTTGATAAAGGATCTGGTGTCTCGACTCAAGGTGGGGACGCCTTTCATAACCGTAATGACGGAGACTTGGCGTTCCAAATCCCCAAAAGTTTGGAGACGAACGAGGCCGCACCTCTACTATGTGGCGGAATCACTGGTTTCGCTCCCTTGTTGGATAACAATGTGACTAAAGTTACCAAAATTGGCATAGTCGGTGTCGGTGGCATTGGCCACATGGCGATTCAATTTGCTAAAGCCCTTGGAGCTGAGGTGACTACAATTTCTCGTACTCGAAGCAAAGAAGAAGATGCAAAGAAGCTTGGAGCAACCCGCTTTGTTGCCTCCGGCGATCCTGAAAGTATGAAAGAGCATAAGGGTACCCTTGATAACATTCTCAACACCAGTTCTTCACTATCGCAGAGTGCTATTGAACCCCTTGTCGTTTTGTTGAGACCCAGTGGTACAATTGTAGTAATTTCGGTACCGCCAGCGGACGAACAAATCGAACTCTCGGCTCCGACCTTGCTGTTATCCGATTTAACTCTGAAAGGATCTGCTCTTGGTACACTTGAGTAGACTCCGTTCAAGCTGAACTTCGCTGCTGAACACAATATCAAGCCTTGGGTTGCAACTTTCGATATCAACGAGAAGGATCTTTGCGAGGCCCGGGTGCATGTTGAATCAAGCAAGGTTAGATACCGCGCAGTTATGACTGCTTTTGACAAATTCTTTGCCGGTTCTCGTCAGTAAACGCATTCACCCGACTTCATTCGGTATTTGCGATCTTTACTTGTCTTTCTTTTCGTTCAATGATTGAATCTAACTTAGTTATTAGAAATCTGGTAGCTGGATTCTAATAATATTCCCTGTGTAGACATACTTGTCGTGTTGTTCTTCACATTAACTTATTAGCTTCGCGCGTTTGTAACCCAATCAGCCTTTTGACTGAGTTGTCTGGATCACGAAGACTAAATCCTGAAGAATACGCTCGTGCGTGACATCGGTGTAATTTCAGTCTAGTAGCGATGCACCTCTTCCAAATCTGATACGCTATACAGCGCGAAGAAATTAAACGCCTATTTTTCCTTAACAAGAGGCTAATTTCTGGCAGCCTGCGCATTTTGGATTCATGGAGGCTCGATTCTTAAATGATAGCACTCCCTTGCCTTTAGCAAATCACACTTCTATCTGAGACGCGTCAAAAAAATTATCTTGTGATAGCCGACAGGTAGACACAACACTAACAACTGGTACCTCGATGCGCACGGTTCTAGTAAGAACCACAGAAATACCAATATCCTCGTACAATTCCCCAAACATATTGTTCTTTTCTCTCAAAAGCAATTGGAACGTAGCTTATCACGACCGGCAGACATTGCTGACAGCACCCATCCGTCAACCGTTGCAACGACGGCTTGAAATTCGTCGTCATACGTGGTTGCTACTCGACATCCGCTGCAAAATACTTGCCCGTAGACTATAGTTGATTCTACTGGCGGTTCGCACTGCAACCTCTTCACTTCTGTTATGATATACATGTACTTGCCCAAGAATAATTTAATCCAGCTCCTCTTGCTCCGCTGATTAGTGTCGCATAATAGTAAGGTCTAGAATGCAGATAATTAAGCAACGCATATGCTACCTTACAGGCAGACAGCCACAAATTCCGCAATTGCTTAAATCAACATACTAGCTAGGCGATTATGACTAGGCATAACTTGGATCCAATGGCGCAGTATGCAGCGATTCGTCGACACTCGCCACATCAACAACTGCAGGTACTGTTTCAGTTTATTCCGAATCGATATCGACTCTGACAACCCATTTCGAGTACTGATTGTCAACAATAAAATGATTCTATTTGTTGTACACTGCCGCCTAGTACAGTAGGGTTATTTAGCCCATCGGGTACAACGATCGGTGAGGGGCCTTATCTGGATGAATTTGCCAACCCCTTGATCATCTCTATCCCATACAGATGGACACTGACAGCAGGATTGAGTGAGGGGGGAAACGGTTTTTTGAGTTACATGATAAACGTAAAAGTATTTTAAAAAGTGGGTGCTGATAGATAAGAAAGGTGGGTCGATAACGTGGGGTGGGATGTCGATTATCCCACCTGTCAGCTGGCGAAGTTGGGATGAAGTTTCTGAATGGCTGCAATGAATGCAGCATAGTACCAGCTCCCACTCGCGGAAAGCCAGGGCTGTTTCTATGAGACCTTCCAGAGTTTTATATTTATGAGTGACTAATCCCCTCTTTGTCTTTCTCTTAAGGCTACGCAAAATGACGATTGATAAAGAAACTAAACCCTGGTACGTTCTCGACAGGCCTATGGTGCTCGGAGAAGGCCCTATATACAGGGAATCCGACCATACTTTGCATTATGTAGACTGTTTACACCAGCCTCCTCAGCTACATATATTGTCCTTGACCCCCGAAGGTGATGCTGTGCATCCCTCTACCGATCTGGCTATCGCTTCCACCGAGAACGTCAATGCAGACAAGCCTGGGCTTAGAGTGCTGAACCTAGAGGATTCAGTGACCGTCATGTTCTTCCGTAAGAACGTGCCAAAATCTTATATTTGCTTGTACTATCAAGGTCTGGCCTTTTTAGATGAAGAAACGGGCAAGCTGGACGTCATCAAGGAGATCATCCCCACTAGCGAGCGCCACATCAGGCGTTTCAACGACGGCGGCGTAGACGCCAAAGGTCGCATGTGGGCTGCCGAGATCGACGTGTACGCACTCGCTACCGGCCCAAAGAATATCGACCCCAAAGAGCATCCTGAACTACTCGGCAGACTCTGGTGCTATGACCCCAAGGACAGCAGCCTCAAGCTCATGGAGACTGGACTAGCCTGCGGTAATGGACTCGCCTGGAGCCCAGACAACAAAGTCATGTACTTGAACGACTCTGCTAGTCAGAAGATATACTCTTACGACTTTGATTTAGATACCGGTGCTATCAGCAACAAGAAGCTATTCTACGACGCTCGCGGTACCTCTGATGAGCCAGATGGTATGGTAGTAGACACTGAAGGCAACCTCTGGATCGCTATGTTCGGCGGAACTAACATCTCTGTTATCAATTCCAAGGGTGAACGCATTCGGGTTATTGAGATGCCTGCCAGAAACATGGCATGCACTACTTGGGGTGGACCAGGAAACCACATTCTCTACTCTGTTTCAGCGGTCGACAAGCTTCATCGCGACCCCAATGACCAGGGTGGCCATTTGTTCAGAACTATTGTCGACGCAGAAGGAGTTGCCAAGAATGAATACGACGGTTAGCGTTTACACTATATTATGCTATACTAATCTATTCTATATTGTTCATGATTCACCTTTCAGCGATCGCGCTATAGTTTCCCGAATATGATAGCTATAGTCAATAAATCACATATATGCAATATTCAGGTAGAGAACTTTTACCATTAACTAAACTTCTCTATTTCATGACCAACTCTCTGTCGTAAGACATATCCAACTCGTATGATTAAAGTTACCCTGCTCTTGCGGGCAAGTGTGAGTTCCTGACTCGCCTCCACCTCTGCCATAATTCTTTGACCAGATCACTAGTCTACATCTGTTTAAGTCGACTAAGAACGTCATTTGCGTCAAATTCAGCGAGTGTATTCACCTAGAACGTAGTTACAAGCTTGTGTATAGATTGATTTCGCCGGCGCTCTGGTCCACGGACGTCAAGTTTTGTGTTTTTATCCGCGTCATCTACTTTTCATACTATTGCTACGGATGCTTTTCCCCGATCTGCACGATACATACTGATTCTATAATGCAAACATCAGATAATAGATTCTATTGCCACATACATGGTTGCCAGAAATCATTTGCTAGACGCGAGCATCTTAGGCGACATGCTCTTTGTCACGACCCGCAGAATCAATTGTTCTGCCCTATATGTGGTAAGAGGTTCTACCGGATGGACTTGAAGAGAAAGCACGAACGTAATCTTCATAACCACATATCCGATGAACCTTTAAAGGCACGGAAGAAACGCCTATCACATCCCGACCCGCTCGGAAATATGCCAACTCTGCTAAAGGTGACCAATAACCACAACAATTCGTCTACCCTGGAAACCTCAAATGTCAACGGCCTTATCTCCTCCAGAGGTGACAAACAGTTTCAAAAATCAGAAGAACCATCGACCGTTTCTGCTTCAGAGTCGGACTTAGTTTGCCAGCCGCATAATGCACCTCAATCAACTGCTCAAGATCAAAACTCGCACCAAAACCGCACTGCGCATAGTCGGATACCCAATGAAATCGACAATATGGGCCTTTACGGAAAACCTTTTGGAGACTCATTTGGAGATCCCCATGCTATATCGGTTCTAGGTGAGTCTCTGCTAGAAGGCATCTCGTTCGATGATAGCATAAGCTGGCTTTTCCAAAATGAGGTAGATGATTCTCGGAGCTCTCGCAGCTCTGGTAGCATTGGCTCCACTCGCATGACAAAACATAATGGAACAGAATATGCCCAGTTTTCTCCAGATATCGACTTAACTAGCATTGACACTCCGCGCGAGGCTCCAGATTCCGCGGATGTGGAAAATCAATGGATAATTGTGTCAGAAAAGATTATTAAATGCTTGTTTGGAATCGATCCACAAGCCGGTGGCTCTCCGCTAGAAAGTATAACTCTTTCCAATATATACTCAGATAATCTACTCAGAACGGACTTCTTTAACCCTGACGTTTTGAGGCGGCACTTCCAGTTATACTTTGAGAATTATCATGATCATTTTCCGATAGTCCACCAACCATCCTTTCGAAAACACCCTGAAGAAGTACAGCCATTGCTAATGGTTAGCATTATTACACTTGGTACCTCTTTCTCTACAGACTATTTTAAAATATCTGTGGAGTTGCACGGTAGACTGCGTTTTCTAGTCTTAAGTCATCCGAAACTTACTCACCCGCCTTTATGGATTTTGCAATCCTTGCTCCTTATCCAGGCATTTGAGAAGATGCTTGGCCCGAGAGAGTTACATGAGCTAAGTACTACGTTTCATGGAGCTGTCGTATCGGTATTGCGTCGTGGACAACTATCTGTTATGGAGCCTGAGACGATTGTTAGTCTTGATTTGGATACTATCTGGAAAAAATGGATTGAGATAGAATCTACAAAGCGTGTTGTGTGCTTAGCGTTTATAATGGATGCTCAACATTCCGTGCTGTTTGGGCATAGACCG
Source organism: Tortispora caseinolytica NRRL Y-17796 (assembly GCA_001661475.1). Taxonomy (NCBI): domain Eukaryota; kingdom Fungi; phylum Ascomycota; class Trigonopsidomycetes; order Trigonopsidales; family Trigonopsidaceae; genus Tortispora; species Tortispora caseinolytica. Next base: position 17,424 of record KV453843.1, read on the forward strand.
AGTATGTCAGCTAATGAAGTTCAGGTGACGCTACCTTGCGCTGACTATGTCTGGGAGTATGAGACTGCTCACGAATGGTGGACAATGTTTGGCCAAGAAAATACTTTCCAAAAGGCGGAACCACTATTTTTACACGCGTTGAAGTCTTTGCTTCAAAGAAGACCACTTAGCGCCAGTACTTCTGCGTATAGCCGCCTCGTTCTTTTGCACGGTTTGTTCAGCGTTGCTTGGCAAGTACAGGAATATGATGCAGCTTCGCTAGGAATGAGTGAAATGACACACTCCAGTAGAGAAATGTGGAAAGATACCCTTTTGAGAGCCATTGATACCTGGTCATATAGCTTATTTGGTGGGCAGTCGCTTGGATTAGAAGTGTGCAAGGCTCTTTACCGCATATCATACGTTGCTTTGCATTTAACACGCACCAGTGTTATAGATATTCTTGTGTTTGCTGGGTACCCATCATTAGATGGCAGGCCGTTATGGAGACGAGATTATCTGCGCGCCAGTACCACGATCAAGGCGTGGGCTAGCAACAAGATTGAGGCATTGATTTGCGTTCGACATTCATTACTTTTTATTCAGGAGACGATGTTTAGCAGTGGTCCGCTTCATTCGGAGGTGAATGGCTATCGCACTGTGACCCAATATTCCGCTGCTTCGGATAAAGTTGCATTACGCCCGTGGTGCTTGTTCCTCTGCCTATTATGTGTTTTGGCGTATTGCGCTGCCAACGAAGGTAACATTGAGTTTGATGAGCCATTGCGGAACTCATGGGTCGCAGGAGAAGAGTACTCATTGTATACTATTCAGAAAATTACACAATGGCTGGACTCTGATCGAGAGTCGAACATCAAGATCTGCGACCCGGACTTGCTGCAAGGGCTTTGCATTGCTGTGGTAGAGGCATTAGCAGGTACCCGATGGGAGCTGTTAGAGGTCGCCGCTAACTGTGTGGACAGTTTAATTACTAGCTGTCGACGCCGAAAGGTTGATGCAACTTAGAACTGCGTCGATATTTATTATAACCGCGAGCCGCTAGCTTGAGTTGGAGACGATAGCGGTGTTCACGGAGGACTATGTAAAATATGTACTACGGATTACTACTGAAGTGTATATATGGGAACGTTGAACATTAAATTAAATGTTATATGCCAAAGAGTATAAGTGCTTAGCTGATCGAGAATAATTACTCCTTCAAGGCAGCTGTGAGTTCGATTTCGACGTCGGTTCTCAAGGGCAAGTTTTTAACAGCTACGCAAGTTCTGGCGGGTTTGGGTTCGCCAAAGAACTCACCATAGACCTCGTTGACTTGGGCGAAGTTGTCAATGTCGTCGAGGTACACGTTGACCTTGAGGACATGGTCCATGTCGCTGCCGGCTGCTTCGAGGACCGCAGAGAGATTCTTGAGGCATTGTCTGGCGCGGTCGGCGACGGTTCCGCCAACGATCTCGCGAGTGACAGGGTCGGCACCGGTCTGTCCAGAACAATAGACAGTGTTTCCGTGCACAATGGCTTGGGATAGTACAGGGATAGGAGCCGGAGCCTTGTCGGTGAGAATAGCGCTTCTGGGAGACATATTTACGGTTAGATCAGAGACAACCTTCGACGCACCTCTGTGAGTATTTATAGCAACATCGGAGTTCAGAATATTTGCACAACAGCCATACACGAAGGTAAGGGTTATATTCGCAAAGCGTACCGTAATGCTGCCTATGAGGATGGGGTCAAAGGCATGCGTCTGTTTTATTGGGTAGCTTGGTGGGATAGTACGTAGGTTCACAGGTCTATGCCCAGCCCACCTGTCATTCTACCTCCCACCACGATCCGCCGAGCGAACGGTCCGTGGGCCGTATTATTGGGATAGGAACTGCTTTTAGGCAAGGAGGCACTTAGATACGGCGATATAAAAGGAGGGAGACGATTTGATCTCTTCCTTCCTGCATTAAACAGCGTCAAACAACCATGCCTTCCCCGCCGTACCCTTTATCTCCCGAGATCATTCCTCTGCTCGATAAGCAGTACGAGGCTTTCTACAATCAATACATTATCAACCAGCAACAGGTGCACTACCAGCCTGTTGAGGCTTCTCGTACGTCCGGAACGCTGATTCCTGGTGCTTCAGAGCCGCTCGAGGTCGCGTCTACCAAGGACTATTCCATTGAGCGCACTGAGACTGAAGGTCCTCCCGTCGCAGTCCGTGTGTTCACTCCTAAGGGCGACGCGCCCGAGGGTGGATGGCCTATTTTCCTGTACATGCACGGCGGAGGATGGGTTCTCGGAAACATCAACACCGAGAACGTTCATTGCACTTACTGGGCCAACAAGGGAGGATGCATCACTGTTACTGTGGACTACAGACTCGCTCCAGAACACCCCTACCCGGCTGCCGTAGAGGACACCTGGGAAGCCTACAAGTGGGTGCTCGCTAATGGCAAGTCACTAGGCGGAAACGTCGACAAGATCGCCGCCGGAGGAAGCTCTGCTGGTGGAAACTTGACGGCTGTGCTTACCCAGATGGTCGCCGAACGGTCTCTGGGCAAGATCATGTTCCAGGTGCTCATTGTGCCTGTTACCGACAACACTGCAGACGAGAGATACGAAAGCTGGAAGAAGTTTGGTGAGATCACACCGGCTCTTCCTGCACCTAAAATGATCTGGTATCGTGTTCGTTATCTCCCTGATGAGGCTACTCGCACAGAGCCCCATGCCTCTCCTATTTTTGGATCTGATGACATTTTGGCCCAGTGCCCTCCTGCCTTCTGCGCGTATGCGGGACTAGACGTGCTACGTTCTGAGGGCGAAGCATATGCTGCCAGGCTCCGCAAGGTCGGTGTACACACCGAGGAAAAGGTCTACGAAGGAGTTCCACACGTGGTTATGGCTATGAACGGTGTCCTTGATAAAGGCCAAGAGCTTGTTGAAGACGTCTGTGCTAAACTGCACCAGGCATTCTATGGCGCCTAATACACCAACAAAAATCTACTTATTAGCCAATTATGGCTAAAGAAAAAAATATTAGATAAATAGAACGGCAGTGCCCTACATCAGAAACGTATTGTATTCACTGTGCCTGAAGCAGTTGGTGGGTTACCCCCGCATTTTGACAGCCAAACACAATGAGTGTAATTCTATATAAAACCTAAAATCTCCCGTTAAATAATGTGACGTTCATTAGCCAAAAAAAGCTGTACGATTCGCTATACTGGTTCTGCATTTTGTGATATCTATACGAGCGCAAGCTGGGTGTATCACTGTACAGAGCATTGGATCACTGACGCGACAGCTTCTCCTTATCAAACCCACTCTGATCCCAGATAATAGATAAGATCGGACGACTGCATGCGCTAATATTTTGACTGTTAATGCACGAGCTGTTATCAACGTTCATCTGCGATAGCGATAACACTGAGCAATACGAAGCACCCGAGTTTAAGTTCTCCCACCTTAGGTGGGAGAACCTAAAACTTAACTAATTGTTACTATTGGCTAACCGGGCTTAGTAGGTGGGATGAGTGTTAATCACATCCCGCCCAGATCACAGTGTCACACTTTTCACCGTACTTCTTCCATAAGTCTGAAGTGCCATGCTCCTAATTAACAGACATCACTTAGATTCTCCATAAAACTTCTGTTTATTAGGTGGGCGCACTTTATTGTGATCTACACTGGCTCGCTATCGGTAAATTGTGTGGGATGATAAGACACTCTTGCCTCGCATTACCCCAGTCAGATCTTGTATATATATATTTTATCCTGCCCGTCGAGTGCAACTCCAGCACTACAATTAACTAAAATGGGGTTCAAATCCTTCGTCAAGCGCTTTGAACTTCCCGCTACTCGTCTTCAAAATGAGGATCTGCTTCCTACACCGCCCGAAAAGATGACATGGACCTGGTTCAACTTTTTCATGTACTGGTTTTCCGAATCTTGGGCCATTTCGACCTGGACGCTCGGTAGCTCTCTCATGACCACTGGTGGTATGAAGACTTATGAGTGTATTATTTGTATCTTCTTTACAAATCTTATCATTTCTTGCATCATCGTCTGCAACGGAAGAGCTTCTGCCATGTACCACATTGGTTTCCCCGTTCTTGGACGTGTGTCTTTCGGAATATACGGTACTTATTTCATCGTCATAATGCGTGCTATGCTTGGTGTCATCTGGACCTCTGTTCAAATGTTCTTCTTGGGTCAGTTCGTCACTGTCATCCTCCGCGTCATTTTTCCCAGTTTTTACACGATGGCAAATCACATCCCTCTTAACCAGAATGTAACTGTCCAGGAACTCACTGGCTTTTTTATTGCTTTTGCCATCACGCTACCGTTCATGTTCATTCCTCATCACAAGGTCAGGCATCTTTTCTCTGTAAAAGGTGCCATAGTACCGTTCGCCGGTCTTGGTTTAGTTATCTGGGCTTGCAAGGTCAATGGCGGAGCTGGTTCTCCTGACGCCCTTGTGAACTGGACCATTCGTAACAGTGGAACTACCACTTTTGCATTCTCCGTACTCGGCCAGATGAACAGTATTTTTGGTGCTTCTTCTGCGTTAGTCGTCACCGTTCCTGATTTGGCCCGTTACTCAAATAGACCTTGGGCACAAGTTTGGGGCCAAATCTTGGCCCTTCCTGTTGCTCAGACTATATGCGCGTCTTTCGGTATCATCACCACCTCTGCTCTCTATGAATACTATGGTGAAGCTTACTGGGACCTTTACACTATGTTCAACGGCATCCTTGACCACAGTTACACCCCTGCCTCTCGTGCTGGCGTATTTTTCGCTGCATTTTTCTTCGCCTTTGCTACCCTTGGAACAAGTATTGCCTGCAACATTATTCCTTTCGCTGCCGATGTTACATGCCTGTGGCCCAGATATATCAATATCATTAGAGGCCAGTTTATCTGCATTCTAATTTCCCTCGGAACAGTTCCATGGAAGATTCTGCGTGATGCTACCACTTTTTTGAATTTCTTAGGAGGATACAGTATCTTCCAAGGACCTGTTGTTGGTATTTTAGTCGTCGACTATGTAATACGCCGGGGCAATATAGACATCAACCATCTATACCACACTCAATCTGACGGCCCCTATTGGTACAAGCACGGAGTCAATTGGAGAGCCATTGCCGCTTTCGTTATTGGTTTCGCTCTCCCCTTTCCAGGGTTCTGTGCTACTTTAGCCAACTCGACTGGAATTGCGATAGGTGGATTCCGATTATTCAATATGGGCTACTTTCTTTCAGTAGTAATGGGCTCACTGAGTTACGTTGGAGTGTGCTACTTTTTTAGGCTCCCTCAGGTAGACTTCACGGCTCCTATAGAAGTCAATGCTAAAATGGTTATGGATTTTTCAACGGAAGAGGATCCCGAACGCGCATCGCCGGCTGTTGATTCTAAACCTGAGTTATAAATTATGCTCCTAGGATATAAAAGGTAGTAAGTACGTTGATGTGTTTCCTTTCTGTTTTTTGAGTCTTTTCTATAGATGTAGCTGTTATTTTCAATGGCTGACTTCTTTTGTCATCTTGCCTAACATGCGTCTGGCCGGTGGTTTACCGACTTCTGATTATATGCAAACGCCTAAATGTTGGCTATTGATTTCCCATCTTATCGATCCATTAAACTTAATGCGGAGTAGTGTTATCCTGTTAGCTTAGATTCTAGAAAGCTGAGTATACCCCGCGTTCGATAACTCGGCCGCCTCATCCCTCAGCAATTATCCAATCTAGTGCAGAAATCTAGTGCAGAAATCTAGCGAAAAAATACACGACCAATTGAGCCAAGAGGAAGAGCGATGCCGAAACACTAGGGAGTGCAGTTCTGTTTGTGAACCAGCCAAATTGCCTGCTTCATAGCGAGTTCTCTGTTAGAGTTCGAAAGAAGTTTCACTGAGATGGGGGTGGGGGGGGGGGGGGGGGGCGGTGAAACACTGCTACTTTGCACTCAAGATGCTCATAGCAGCGACCCCGCATAATTATATACGTTTCTAGTATAGATTTGCGGAAGAATTTAGCAACTTGTTCCGAGGCGCCTTCGCGGTAGTAACATCCTGTGGTTCAAAACTGAGCTTTGCGACTGCTATTATGCACTGAAACCCAGAATGCCAAGACACACGAGATCGGGTTCCTTAACGCTTTGGGTTCCCATGTTCCCATAACGGCATTGCCAAGCAGCAGCAGCAGCAGCAGCGAGCCTTTTTTCAAGAATCCAATAACTCCAGCTTACAACGTACTCTGAGAGAATCGGAGCGGGAGAGCCAGGGAAAAATTCCCGAAAGCCTTAGTGCATTATACTTTCGAGCAGGGAGGGGTCAATGCAGATTTTCCCAGATGAGATGCAAAAACACAGTAGAATGATGAATGAAACGTTGAAGTGACGCGGTGACCCGTGTTTGCGGGGAAATTATCAAAATCTCTCATATCAAGCATATGATCTTAACTCAAGGGCCGCAAACTTATAAATACTACTCAGGTATGGTATGTGGTGCGCATACCGTTTGAGATGAGCACAAATACTGAAGATAATATTTCAGTCAAGGAATACTCTGACAAAGACTTGCAAGGGCTGCGTACAGCCAACACTGTCAGCACAATCCCACCAGAAATATTTGAACGACTTTATTACCAGCCTAAGCCAAACAATGACAATTCTCTTCGACATAAGCTTGGTGTGCCAACTGGTTTGGCAACGCTAATGTACACTGTGAACTTCTTTTATCTTGCACTTACTATGTTAGGCTGGGCAGGTGCAGGAGAGAGCGGGGCAGCTGTGGTAGGCATTTATCCAGCCGTTGGATTTGCGGGTATGGTTGCAAGCATATTCGAGCTGATACTTGGAAACTCGTTTGCGTTTACTCTTATGATGTCGTACGGGGTGTACTTCATGTCATTTTCCACCACAATTATACCTTGGTTCGGCGCCAAAGCTGCCTACTCAGCGACAGGAGATGCCATTGAAGGAGGACAGTCAGAAGGGTACATGGCAACCTGCGGAATGTTCTTCATTCTATGGAGCATGGTAACGCTAGTTCTCGCAATAGCAGCAGGCATGGTCAATGTCGTTCTGTGCTTATACTTGTTTCTCGTGTTTCTCGTGTTCCTCATTGTTGCCATTGGATTCTTTTACGGAGCAAGGGGCGATGCAACAACACTGGCTCATTTAACAACGACGGCTGGAGCGATAGCGTTCGTAGCATCGTTTCTGGGGCTGTATATGTCTGTGATGAATATCATGATATCAGTAGGTGTGTCACCAAAAGTTTTCCCCGTTGGCGATCTCACCGCCTACTGGGCTAAACGTAGAGGTGCTCACAGCGACGTGGAGAACACGATGTAAAAACATTCAAAATTGTTCTCGCAATATAGCAGTTAAGCAATTGAGTTTCTCCATTAATCCAAAGTCCTTAGCGTATCATTGTACCTATCATATTCATCAGAACTCTATCCTTTGAGCTCTTTAAATAGCAAAAACCAGTCCCATCTCATTGTACAAGATCATTACTCCGTACACATGGCATGAGAACGACAAATAGAACACGCCATTATGAAGAAGAGGCGTGGACGCAGTTGTACAGTTTGACCGGTCATCGCGCAAGAAAAGCCAATTCACACAATTGCCATAGTAACGAGTCACAAAAGTTTCCTGGAAATTCCAGAAACTGTGAGGACAAACATTGTGAACCTAGAAATAACACGTTGACAGTGCAGTGTCTCTTGGATTGTCGTTTCAATGACTGAAATGACATGGAATTATAGTCTTATTGACCATTATGTGATCCAGCAGGTGTGATTTCCGATAAACTATACAAAGTGCCAGGAAGATTATGTGATTAGCGCAGAACGTGACTATGATGCCGCAAGAGGTAAAGTGACAAGCGGCGCAATTTGTTGTAGTTTGGCTTCAGAAGTTGCTCATACAAACTCAACAGTATTGATATGCATCAGACGTTTGTTGACCTTTGTTATGTCGCGTTTTTGCATTCCCGGCTTAACTGATTGTCATGGTCAACTTTGACTACTGCCTCGTATTCGCGAATTTAGTCAAATAACCAGATAGGGAAATCGTGCCATGGCAGAAAATTGCTCGATAGTTTTTTATCGTTTAAGTTTTTGTACCTACCTAAAATGGTATTGTCAGTATGTGGCACGCTACTCCATACGAGCCGGTGTCAGAACCTTGTGATACTTATTTTGTTTTCAGCGCACGAATGAAATACGATCAACTGCGTATTCATCTGATTCTCGATGGATAATAGTGATATAAAGCGGATTGTCTCGCATCATGGGTTGGCGTTGTGTATTCGCGGCGGTTGTTTCCGAACAACCTGTTGCAGCATGTACAACTGTGATGTGATATTGTACGATCATAAAGTTACCGCGTGGCATACGAGACTTCTGCTTCTCTTATCCTTGATAGGAAGTGTTACATCGACCGAAGAAGAATATCATCCTCACAGTTGATGGATTGGTAGTTACACAACTTTCACCATCGCACGGCCGAACGGATTTGATGGATATATATATGTGCAGGACTTCTTCAAATGCCTGATAATTTTCTCTTATTCGATTATATAAGTATGGATCAAACGAATGCATCTGGAAACAAGTACCTTGATAAAGATGTCGAGGCATTACGTGCAGTTAACACTGCAGGAACGCTGCCACCGGAAATCTTTGAACGCCTTTACTACCAACCAAAACCAAACAACGACAGCTCATTGAGACACAAGTTGGGTGTTCCAACTGGGTTGGCTATACTTCTGTATACATTGAACTTCTTTTTTATGTCTTTTGTTCTGCTAGGGTGGAGAAATGCTGGAGCAGATGGAGCTGCAATGGTTGGCACTTTTCCCGCAGTTGGAATTGCAGGCATCATTGTTGCGATATTTGAGCTTATACTTGGCAATTCTTTCATTTTCACTGTGCTGATGGCCTATGGAGTGTTCTTCCTGGCGTTTTCTTCTACCTTGATTCCATGGTTCGGTGCAAAGGCAGCCTACTCAGCTGTAGGAGATCCGATCGCGGGAGGCACGTCCGAACAGTACATTGCTACCTGTGCAATGTACTTTATCGCATGGGCCATTATCTCGCTAGTCCTTTTCGCTGGTGCTCTCATGGTGAACGCGGTGCTGACCGTGTTTCTTTTCTTAGTTTTTGTGGTGTTTCTGCTGCTAGGTGTAGGTGGCTTATACGGTGCCAGCGGCAATTTAGGAGCAATGTCAGGCCTGACACGGTCAGCTGGTGCTCTTGCGTTTGTGGATGGCTGCATAGGAGTTTATCTCGCGTTTATGAACGTCATGATATCGGTAGGTGTTTCTCCTATTCACTTCCCGGTCGGCGATCTCACCATTTACTGGGCATCTAAGAAAAGCGGCCGTGCTGATATTGAGAATACAATGTGAGAACTGAAGATCATACCGTTAGTGGCTAAACCCAGGGTGCTGTCTAGGAAGTATAAGGAAGGCGGGATACGATATCACGCTCCGGTCGATTTTCTTTAAACTATGCTACCTGAACATTTATTGGCAGTATACGCGGTACGCTGTAAATAATGTCCTCGTAGCCTTTCGTGATAATGCTTACCAAAGAGTCCCGCCAGCTTTACCCCACATTATTCAGATGCGCTGATTGGCTGCAATATTGGATTCCGTGTGCTTCATCACATTGCAGTGCACCATGTATAAAGTTATTCCGAATGCCCGGCGATCATTTGGAATACTGATTAAAGGCAGTGTTGACCTAATGTTTAGGCCGAGAAATCATCACGCGACTTAGCGCGCACGATCCATAATACTTATATGCTTTTTGTGTGCTAGCAGTTTCGCTGCTAATTTGCCTGATAGTGCTGTTCTTTAAGGATATTTTTCCCGGAGGTACGGACGGACAGATCACTACCCCACTATAACGAAACTTTATTTTCTTTTCTCTACAATCTCTTGACAAAGGCGTCGTCGCCAAGATAGCAATCATAGCGACTGCAAACAATGACTTCTGGCCAAATAACCGCCTTTATAACTAGAGTCTTACTCTGGTTTTATATTTTTGGACAGGACCGAATCATTAATTATCGAACATCGTCGATACGGCGATGGCCGTGAATTTTTTTCAAGAGCTATATTGGAATAAAGTTTTTAATTTCGCGGAAGAGAGTCATAAGATTTTCCTTGCGATGCCGTCTAATTTATGCAATGGAACTACAACGGGCGTTGGAAAAGAGCCTAGGATGCTAAGAGACGAGATATATTCCGGTAGAGAAGATGCAATTAATCCGCAATATGTATATTGACGGAAAGTTGCAGATAATCTCATTAGGGATATCTATTTTGCTGCTTTACGCTGAGCTCAGTCAGGTACTGTTACCTAAATTAGCCAAGTTCTCTAAAAGACAAACAGCCTTTTAGCGCTATATTTTTGCGCACCAATTCCCTTATTGGACCCGTTGCCAGTGGTATAGTGTCATTTATACGTGCGTTAGTCCGAGAATAAGTGGGGCACCTGATTTTAGTTCATTCGACTCCTCATAATCAATGTGCGGAGAGCATGTAATATAAATAAAGGCCAGCTTTTCAGTTGGTTCAGACAACTTATATTTTGCATAATGAATATGCACGACGACACCCACTCAGGAAACGGTTACTCCGACAAAGATGCTCAAGAACTTCGCGCCATAAACACCGCGCACACTCTTCCGCCTGAGGTTTTCGAACGTCTCTACTATCAACCTAAGCCCAACAATGACAGCTCGTTAAGACACAAACTTGGTGTTCCTACCGGTTTAGCTATCCTGCTGTACACATTGAACTTCTTCTACATTTCTTTCTTCCTCATGGGCTGGAGAGGTGCTGGAGGTGGAGGAGCAGCAATGGTCGGCACTTTCATTTCAGTTGGCTTTGTAGGTATCATAGTTGCTATTTTTGAGTTGATTCTAGGTAACTCGTTTATTTTCACAGTTCTCACGGCATATGCTGTATTTTACTTATCATACGCCTCTACCATTATTCCTTGGTTTGGTGCTAAAGCCGCTTATTCTTCTACCGGTAATGCTATTGAAGGCGGATCATCAGAAAGCTACCTAGTGACTTGTGCGCTGTTCTTTGTTTTATGGGGAGTTGTGTCCCTTATCCTGACAGCAGGTGCAGCCATGGTCAACTTTCTTCTTACTGGCTTCCTTTTCCTTGTTTTCCTTACTTTCTGCTTACTGAGTGCTGGATTCTTCCACGCCGCCTCTGGGAACGCCGCCGCTTTGCATGATTTTTCGGTCGCTGCTGGCGCTGTTGCTTTTGCTGCTGGCTGTTTTGGTCTGTATCTGTCTGTCATGAATGTCATGATATCTGTGGGTGTTCCGCCTACCTATTTCCCTGTAGGAGACTTCACTTCCTTCTGGGCCAAAAGAATTCGCCCTAAAGACATTGAGAACACTATGTAAAGTGAGAGGCTGGTTTACATCGCTCAAAACATTGCTTTGAATCTAAGCTGCATTTCAATCTAACGTCAAAGATGCGTAAAGTGGTATTTTTTACTTTCTACCGGACAGCATGAAAACTTTACTATCACTGTGATTTAATTAATAGCAAAAGTAAGGAATAGAATGAATCATTTAATATCAGAAGGATAGCCTCAAGTAGTGATTTATAAACATGATAGGCTGATCGAACGATTAACTGCATGATAAAATATTCTGGCTAGGTGGTAAGTGTTCTAAATAGGTCAGAATACAAACCACGTAATATATGGCTTTAAAATAATAATGAGATAATAGTTTATATGAATAGCGCTGCGAAGGAGCCCAAAAAAGTCGTATACTAGTACTTATGGGAAAATCCGAATGCCAAGACACTTTGACACTTGATAGTTACAACGTCCCAACCTTAATTGGATAAACACCGAAGCGCGCTTGTAAGTGTTTTGAGTATGTATTGCATATTCTAAAATGCTTTCTAGACTATAATCCAAAACACTCTTTACGCTAGCTGTAAAATCATAACTATACATTCTGTACTTAGCTAACTTCCAGAAGCAAAGACATAGGCAATACAGTAATCTAGAAGTTGCATTTGAGCAATTTAAATCGCTATTGTGCCTTTATAAGTTCAAAACCTTCGAGAGTCTCACAGGACCTCTCGAGCATCTGCTTATAGGACGGCAGGCCACCGAGCCAAGAGATGAGTTCAGGTTTCTTTCCGGGGACGTTGGTGCCCATGTACCAGCCCTTAGCCAGATGGAACAAAGAGTTAGTACCCCAGTCGCGTACCTGGCCTGACCATACCTGTTCGTCTTCACGTTTGGGGTTGACAGCCTCAATATGCTGATCGTTCATGTTCTTGATCAGCTTGAAGATAGCGTTTGCCTGCACTTCGATTGTAGAAGGGTTATTCGAGAATGCAATAGGGCTTTGAGGACCGCCGAGGAAGAACAAGTTCGGGAAACCATTAGTTGTAACAGCCAGGAAAGTAGAGGCACCCTCTTCGCCCCATTTCTTAGTAAGGGTTTGATTGTTGAGACCTTTGATGTTTATTCTAGTGAACGGACCAGTAAGAGTATCAAAACCTGTTGCAAGGATGAGAGTATCAATCTTGCGCTCGCCAGTCTTAGTCACAATACCGTCCTCGGTGAACTCAAGGATGGGTTCAGTGTTGACATCGATGATATCGACATTAGGACGATTGAATTGCTCGTAGTAGTCGGTCTCCATACAAGGGCGGCGGCATCCAAAAGGGTAAGGGGCTTTCTCAGGTGCCAGAATTGCTGCCTTTTTGGGGTCCTTGATGCGCTTTATAACTTGACTACGCCAGAACTTGTACGCAGCATCGTTAGTTTCTTTGTCGAAGAACAGATCTGCGTAGTTTCCGACCCAGAAAGAGAAACCCTTTTTATCCCAGACCTCTTGGAAGAACTTCTGCTTCTCCTCTGGGCCATCTTCGGTTCCCTTGCGTTCCTGGGTGGGGATATCGAAGCCTGAGAATGAGAAAGCACGGTTTGCGTAGTAGTCGGCATACCCCTCTTTGGTGTTCTGAGGAGAGTCGTCGTTAAGTTCCTCCTGAGGCATAGGCAGACAAAGGTTTGGAGATCTTTGGAACACATACAGCTGCTTAGCAATAGGGCCGAGTTCCTGGATGCATTGCACTCCAGAAGCGCCCGTGCCAATAATAGCGATAGATTTGTCTTTTAGATCAAGATGTTCAGGCCAGTTGCTGGTGTGGTAGACATCGCCCTTGAATTGGTCCAAGTTCTTAAACTCTGGGGTAAGAGGTGCAGCCGAGAGACCAAGGCATGGTAAGAATATCCTGCAGCGAACATGTTTGCCGTCTTTAAAGTACAGGTCCCATCTGCGTGCCTTCTCGTCATATATAGCATCAGTAAGGAATACTTTGAAGTCGTAGTCCTTGCTGAGGTTCAAAGTCTTGTCCAAGTGTCTGAAATAGTTCTGGAGTTCCTCCTGACCAGGATAAGTTTGAGTCCACTTCCAGTCTTTTTGAGATTCGGGAATTGCTAGCTCGTAGAAAGGCGTATGCGAGTCTACGCGCGCACCAGGGTAGCGATTCCAGTGCCAGGTGCCTCCAAATTCAGTACCAGCGTCAAAGCCATGCACTTTGAGGCCCATTTTGCGTAAATGGTACATCAAGTAGCAACCGCTAAAGCCGGCGCCAATAATTGCAGCATCGTATTCGGGAACTTCACTTGTCATGTCAGATTCTTGAGCAAAATGAAGAGAATAGCCTCCAGACATTCAACGTCGGTCCTATATATATTCCACAAATAGTGGGCTAGAGCTCCGCACAACCGCTAAAGCATAATGTATAGCTAATCAAAAAACCGGTAGCCCGAGCCAATAGTAGATTCATTAGCTAGTTAGTCGGCTATGCCAATAGTGGGTTCGGCTTGAGAGTTAGGCAGCTTGCCCCACATTTCTCACTGAGCTGCCCCTCAATCGCAACTTTACTTCAGAAGAGCCAATCACGATACGCGGTTCAAAGTACATTGACTTAAATGAAAAAACAGCGAGAAAGGAAGCCTTCCAAAATGAGATGCAGCGTGCGAGAAGCTGCTGATCTGTAGCGGGTTAGATGGCGATCAGGTTCAATGCCATCAAGCGAAGATGCTTGCGTGGATATTAGTCGCTTTACCGACCACAAGAAACCTATTGCCTACTGCAAAATGCAAACTTTTTGGCACTAGTTGACTGGGATGAGTGAATTAGGCGTCCAATGCAGGGACAGCTGTAAGAGCACCGCTCGCGGGCGGCCCCCTTCGTGCGCCTGATCTCGGACCAGAAGGTAGAGCGTACAGCATTAGCAAGGCTACAGGCGAAATAGAAGCATGTCCGAAGTTGCTCCGATGTGTAACTAGCGGCTTTTGCGCTGCTTTTGCGCTGCTTTCAATGCGGGATTACATAAAGAAGATTTCGGGTCAATGTTAGCGGTCTGCAATTGAAAGGCAGTAGTTTACAAGTAGATGTCATCGACAAGGTACAGCCAATTAGAGGCCGTCAAGTCTCCCAACTGCTACTGCTATTGGTCAATAATTGCGGGGTAAAAAGTCTCTAACATAAATAGCTCGTTAAGCCTGAGCTCTATTTTCCTAAAGGAATGAATGATTGGAGGCTGTGTTTAGAATAATAATCAAAAAGCAGTATCTAATATTCTATTCACTTAATTGGCACAAATAGCTTTGTTAACTTTAAATCCATTGAACTGTTTCATGTCTTCCAAGAGCTCATTGTATGCCTCGAGACCTCCCAGCCAAGAGAGGAGTTCTTCGCGTTTGCCCGGTACATTTGCGCCAATGTACCATCCCTTTGCTTGCATAAACAGAGAGTTGTCTCCGACATCGCGAACCTGCTTGGCGTAAGCAGTTTCGTTGTCGAGGATAGGCTCAATAGTGTCGATTCCTTGGGCATCCATGTTCTTCATGACGTCAAAGACCACATCAGCTTGAGCTTGCAAGCACGAAGGATTGTTGGTAAAAATAATAGGACTCTGGGGACCACCAATAAAGAACATGTTAGGGAACCCATAAGTTGTAATACCAAGATATGTAGTTGCACCTTCTTCGAACCATTTGTCTTTCAAAGTGCGTCCATTGCGGCCCTGGATGTTGATGCGAGTATACGGACCCGTAAGAGCATCAAATCCGGTAGCTGTAATGACCATATCGACTTTCTTAGCACCACTTTTAGTGATAACAGAGTCTTCTGTGAACTCGATAATTGGCTCTTCCTTGATATCGAACAGATGGACGTTAGGACGATTGTACTGTTCGTAGTAATGAGTCTCTAAACTAGGGCGCTTGCATCCGAAGGGGTAAGGTGCTACTTTAGGAGCGAGTTTCTCAGCCTTTTCTTTATCATGAACACGCTTGTGGATGCTAGCACGCCAGTAAGCGTATGCGGCGTCATTTGTTTCCTTGTTGAAAAAGAGATCAGAGTAGTTGGCTACCCAGAAATAGAAACCTTTCTTAGCCCAGACTTCATCGAAGAACTGCTTTTTCTGTTCAGGAGTATCGTCAGTTCCTTTGCGACTAGATTTGGGAATATTGAATCCGCTGAACCCTTGAGCACGGTTCTTGTACCAGCCTTCGTAATTCTTGCGTCTATTGGCGTAGGAGTAGTCAGACAGGTCTTCCTGAGGCATCGGCAGCGCGAAACAAGGAGATCGCTGGAAGACATAGAGGTTCTTGACGACTGGGGATATTTCTTGGATGCATTGCAAGCCAGAAGCACCTGTTCCAATGACAACAACATTCTTGTCTTCCATGTTAACTGTTTTCTTGGGCCATCTGCTAGTGTGGTACACTTCGCCCTTGAATTTGTCGTTGAGTCCTTTGTAGTTCGGGGTCATAGGTGCCGCCGACAGACCAAGAGAAGGGATAAAGAAACGACAAGTAGCACGATCACCGTTTTTAAACTTGAGGTCCCATCTGTTCGTCTTTTCATTGAAAATAGCGTCTGTGAGCCAGGTGTTAAAAGTGTAGTCTTTCCTCAAGTTGAGCTTGCTATCCATGTGGCGGAAGTAGGACTGCAGTTCCTGCCAGTTCGGGTAGTTTCTACTCCAGTTCCATGATTCGTAGACTTCTGGGATAGTGAGTTCGTAGAATGGTGCGTGAGAGTCGACACGAGCGCCCGGATACTGGTTATGGTGCCATGTGCCGCCGAATTCGCTGCCAGCGTCGTATCCGTGAACCTTGTAGCCCATCTTGCGGAGGTGGTGGACCAAGTAGCAGCCGCCGAATCCGGCGCCTATAACTATAGCATCGTATTCAGCGATTGATTCTGACATTGTAGCTGATTTCTGCGTTTGACAAAGTCGTAAGGAGCTATATATATATATATTTATGCATGCTCTGAGAGGGGCAGAATGCCTATTGTATGCCGAAACCAGCGCCGAGTCAAATCTCTCAAACCGTCCTAGAGAAGGGAGATTATAGTGTGGGGGTACAGATCTCAGTTTCCTGAACGGGTTGACAAACCATACCCCGCTTTTCTTGGCTCGTGCACTACAATTCTGTCTAGTGTAGTTGCTGCCCTCACTGAGCCCTGCGAAACCTTGCAGCCTTGCGAGTCGTCCGTTCTCTCCAGCTTCCGATGATCATCGCTGAATACATCGATCTATAGTAAAATAGTACAGAGAGACCGAGGCATTCATCGTATCGTCATAATTTGCTGGTCGATTATCGAGGGACCACCGATTAGGCGACTTGATATGACAGCCCCCCCACTAATCAGTGAACTTTATTAGACCTTAGTTTATCCGGTAGACCGCTGGCCGTACCGTTAAAATAGCGCGATACACGGACAGAAGGAGAGATTGCTAAACCAATAGCACGAATCGAACCCATTCAGGATAGCCATTCGCAGCTAGGGTGACATTCCAAGGCGACAGCGCGATTCACCGCTATTCCCGGCAGTTGGCGCCAAGAAGACGCGAACGCATATGATTTCCTAAATAAGCCAATTCCGCAATTTCATTCTCGTAGCAACAAGACCGCGAGCTCTACTCGCCTCGCGATCGCTCACACCAATCAGAGCTCGATAGGTTCGAGTACCTTGACCAATTTCATCTAGCTGATTATCAACATCAATAGCACAGTTATTTTTCAAACATATACTAATATTAACTTTCTTCGTGCACTAGACGTCGCAAATAGTAGCATCATAGCGGCCATAGAGCCGTTTTGTTGCAGGTAGCAGTTGGAGCTAGTACCTATAGTACATCCAGTCCACAAACTCTATTACGCAAATAGACCTATTATTGGCTGTTCCCTACCAGAAATATTGCGGGGTAAACGTAGCTCCAGTATACCGATTCGCGTCCAAGTTTCAAGTTACCTGACTGTCGGGTATCAATTGAGTGCGATCTAGAAACTTTGATCTCATCTACATAGCCGAATACTGAAGTAGAACGTTCAATTGGCTGTTATCTGAAACAAACCCACCAAGTTCTCTACTCTTCCTGTTCTTGTACCATTCCTAGTTCAGCGACAATCTCGATTGCGGACCTCTGATACCAAATGCACAAAGAGAACACTTTGCAGACTATATTGCTCGACGACAATGACACGAATCTGTACCCTGTACGTCGCCGCAGAGCAATCAGCGCCTGCGACAAGTGCCGAATGCACAAATTGCGATGCGATGACTACTCGCCTTGCTCTAACTGTCTTCGGAACGGTTGCGAATGTGTCAATTCGAAGAAAATAGTGTACGATGGCAAAGGAGGCCGACCACGTATAAGCCCTGATCTTCTTATGCATATCGATACCATTCCATTCACCGTCGCGCCACAGCGACAGTTCATTCAACCAAAACCTTTTCCTCTCAAAATCTGCATTAATCAGTTCCCTGTTAATCCCCCTGCAGATACCGTAAACTCGATTCCAGGATCAGGCTCAACACTCACTCCGAGCTCATTGAGTTCGTTCCTGCTTTCTATTGCGTCGAGTCCTGAGTCATCGGATGTTGCATCGCCTGCCGACGATCCGAATACGTACTGCCGCAGTGAAGACGATGGCGAAAGCGTGCCTTTGGAAACTTTCTTAAACTGTAATAAGTTGCCAAAGGATTCGAGAGTCTTACGTAACATGTTCGACGCCTACTTCCAGCGCACACAATGGTACATCTTGGTGACCGTCAAGGAGCTGTACGAAGAAGACCTCGAATATATCTTGAAGACATGGCAGGTACGGAGCGACAGGGAAGATTACGCAGCTTGTATTGCAATTATGCTGCTGGTAGCACAGGCTATAGAATCATACACTTGCGGGACAAGTAATACTGAAAGCGAAGAGAAAAGAATGATATCAGAACTGGCGAGTTTCGCAGAAAGGTACTACGAAAAGATTTTGCAGCTCCCAGCAACTATTCACAGAATTGCTTTTGTTCTTCTATATTTCACATACCAGATCAACTACTGCAGGTCTCAGAGTTGCTGGGAAACCATGCAGGTAGCAGTGGAAATGGCTACACAGATGAAGCTGAATGAAGTGATGCATAAAACGCCCTCTCCTCTGGAAAAAGAGTGTTGCCGACGACAATGGCAAACCATGTACACATACACTGAGTTTTACCATGTTTCTCGGAATAGCAGCTGGAATCACGGCCTGGCAGCACTTTTCGGTGCATCCGCAGCAAATGACGCAGAATGTATCAGAGCTAACAGCTCAGAATGCAATTTTATGCAGTATCATATATATCGCAGCAAGCTGTATCAGTTTGCTGGAAGAATTACCGAAATAAAAAAAGAGACCAACTCCTCGTTGACCAGATTGCTTTCGCTAAGAGACAAGGTAGAAGAGGTGTACTCACAGTTTGGCCGATTCCCTGAGCTCCTTCCAGAATCATTGAGATTCGATAATCTTAGAGAAATAGAGGCAAATGATTCTGTTGAAAGCGTTTACAAAAAATTGCAAACGGTCAATCTTCGATTCCTCTATAACTACTTGCTGTTCAGTTTACTTGCACCACATTTGGCTATATCGAAGGCTGCTATCAGAGATGCGGCAGTACAAAACCTAGAGATCAATGAACTAGAGGCATTCAGAAAGATCAGTATTCTTCGCTGCAAAAGTACGGCAATGTTGGCTTCCGATCTAGTTGACTACCCTCGTATCCTGAAAGTGATTGGCCATAGCATATCTGCAATATTCTTGCACTATTTCTTCTTCAGTTGCGGTGTTTTATTATGTCTTATTCTCTCTCAAAACGACGAAGAAACACGTGAGAATGAAATTGCTCATGCATTACATCGGATTTCAGGTCAATTACGGAACTTTGCTCAGGAAGATCTCGCAGCGAAAGAACTCGCCAGTTTGCTAGAACGTTTAGCAGATAGTGCATTCTCTAAATCAACAAATCCAGTCATCAATGACCTTACATCTGATGAGTTTATATCTTCATACTTTACTAATCAAAACACTTTACCGGATGTTTTGTTATCGAAGAAGGGCCAGCCTCGCATCGTTTCGTCCCTTATCTTGGCTTAGTTTCAACCACTCTACAACCTACACACCATTCCAGTCAGTATTCATACATAATGCTGTTGATATATACAGTGGGCAATTTAATTTATTAACTAAATTAAAAAAAATGACTTGGGGCTTTCCCGGGTTTGATCCGGGGTCACCTGCAATTACGGTCTGCCGCAACTGAGCTTCGCTTAACCCGAAGCAGGCATACTACCACTATACTAAAAGCCCTAACCCAAGCTTCTCAGTAAGACATATACTGAAAATCGTACATACTTATGTGCTCAGAAGTATGTATGATTAAATCATGATTTTCAAGTTAATAGATTACTCTTGTATTTAATAGGTATTTGTTAGAATGTGTATTTTTATTAAATCATTATTCATAGAATCAGTATTATAGAGTGCAACATGAGGAAGAAAGCCAAAGGGAAACGTAGACAGTCATAAGCGCTAGTATTCTGCTTGTATCTAACCGTTCGAATGGACAATCAAGAACTCTTTAAGGCCATTATAGCGATATTGTTCTGGATTTCTGGATTCATAAGAGTTTCTGATTGGTATTGTAAACTAGCCTCGTACGCGGCGTTTACTGTTGAATCAGAGATGGGAGCTTCAAAGGCGGCCAGAGCTTTTATGCAGCAGGCATAACGGGCGATTGACGATCGCGTGATAGGAGGAATAAATTCATTTTCATCGGAATATATAGACCATTGAGTTTCTTCTTCTAAACGAGTAATTGCCGGGGTATCTACTGCGGAGGGCTCTTCAGTCTGTTTTGAGAGCCAGATCATACCGTTTATTCCAACAAGCATATTGACACCAGACTGTAGAATATGTGAATATGATCTGCTTCGAACTATAAGCTGTGAGGGCACAACTACTAGGAACCCATTTCTTAGTTTGCCATATTTTAAAGATCGCGTGTGTAGATGGACTGTGCCATGTCCGAATACGCCCTGTACTTCTGCATTGAACAAATCGCCTTCTTTTAGTAGTTCCCTCATTTGAATCTCGTCAGACTCAGATTTACGCCGTAAAATACCGCCTGGAAGATTTATCGATCCAAGCATTAAAGTGCCTGCTTGAGCTGCACCGATTTCGATTTTCCAGCGTTTAAGACCAACTTCTAAGACCCTTCCTATGACATGATCTCCGACTTCTGGCTGGTACCTGCCCTTCAAGGGCCGCACACTGATAAGTTTATTCACTCGAGTAACTGTGCCGGCCAATGAGGCCTTGATCCCACGGCTATCAGTGAATGTGCCATGACCCTTCATCCAGGTGACTTCCTCGGTGACCACCTCACCAGGCGTCACTACTGCATTGTTTTTGTAGTCGTCGGAGTCATTTATTTCTAGAGAGTTTAAATTATTAGATTTTCGAGTAACTAGAAGCGACATGGGTTTGTTTGTGGCAGCGTATAGGGAATTTAGCTGGTTATTTGGTGGGGGTAAAAAATTGGGATGGGTGAGAGGGACAGGCGAGACAAGGCGAAATACCTTGCGTAGGAATAGAAGTCTAGCAGGGGTCGAAACGACACAAACTGACTAAAAAAAAAAGTTGATATAAAAGTTAAGATGTTTTGGCCATGTAAGACGCGGCGGCCAGCACGCCCGGGAGCTCTTCGGAGTTCAGCGAAGTAAAGATACCAAGAGCAAAAACTAGGGCGACGACGGTGATAACGCCTACGGTGACGAAGAGCGCGAATTGTGGGGCATAATCGATTTTCTGACAAGCGTTTCCTGCCCAGTAAGTTCGTTGCCTGGATGTGGCATTGTATGAAGAAGAGCAGGCACATTTCCAGCAGGTGCCAATGAAAGTGCAAGAACCATGGCCGCTGCAGTTGGCAGTTCCTGCGTTGCAGTCAGATTGAGTACCAAAACACCAACTAGACGCTAATTGCAGAGGAGTTATAGGCTGTTCGGCATTAGTGTTCGCTATCCAGTAGTTTTGCTCTGCCTCAGCTTCCTGAACTTCTTCTTCGAACTCAAGATAGTCGGAAGTATCTGCGGCATTAGCTTCTTCGACCTCTATGGCGTACTCGTTAGAGCGTTTTGTCGGCTGCGACCAAGTCTGGTCAAGGCCGATGAACGCCAAGGCGACGTTTTCGTATTGGGTAACCACCTGACGAATCCATTCTGAAGGCTTATGCATAACGTTCGGCGAGTTTGCGCGCACAACGAGAAGAGAGCTTGTGCGGGTATATAGGCTTAATAAAGCTCCTTCAAGAACGGAATCAAAAGAGTCCTTGTCGTTGTCTAATGGAAAAGAAGCAAGGATTTGCCCATTGGAGTCACTGTATTCATAATATAGACCCATATTCTCTATCGATTTTAAGACTGACTTATCAAAATCGGTGCCCTGTTCGATGGCTAGACCGTAAGATCCAGTCCATGCAAGCTCTTTGGCGTTAGGACAGTCATTGACGGTGACTATTAGTTTCGATTTCTTCCCTGAAAACGGCATTCCTACAAATTCTGCATTCAAAACATCTTGAAGCTCGTCCGTATACAGACTTTCGCTTTTGCCCAGGAACTCGCCTAATGCGCTGACGCCGCTCTTGCCCGAAACAGTCTTTGACTCACTGAGTCCAGGATAAAATCCAATAAAAGACGATTCAACTACACCGCTTAATGCTAGAATTCCACCAATTAGCGACCGCATCTTCATTGTTAGTTAGTAAACAAAGGAGAAAATCCGCTGAATGGTGGTTGGTGTGTGTGTGGTTAAAGCAGAGATTAGGCGTTGGCGGTCGGTGATTGGGTGGGACAGCTGGTTCGCGCCTATGGCCGTCGCGGGCGGTCCACCAAAGCCGCCTGAACCGTGCAGTTTATTGTGCTCTTCATTGTTTTAATATCATTTCAACTTCGTAAATGCGCTGGATAGCGGCGATTGTCCTTGTACGGGTCTGTTGTTGTAAGCGTTAGTTGCCAGCAGCAGCGCGTCATCTATAGATCCAGCAAACTGTACCTGTGCCTGGACATTGCTGGCTAATTTGTCAGTGATATCTGCCAGATCCGCATCTCTATATTTGTGCGTAACTTTGATCTGTTTGTAAAGTTTATGGTTCAACATGTCAGTTTCTCCTTGTGGTCTTGCCGCGCTACCTCCAGAGAGCGTTTCAACTATTTTGGCCCTTGCATCCTTCTTCTTCTCAACCTCTTGCGACCGAGGCGTAATATTCTGGGTGAAATTAACCTCTTTAGGCGCAGGATAATGTCGTACAATTACCGGAACAATGTCCTTCCAGTCGTTTGAACTGTCAATTCTCAAGTAAACGCACAGTCTCGATACTCGCTCAAACGCAAATAGCACAAACCAGCTCATATCTTTTGTGCAAATCTGCCTTATGTCGACGTCCCAAGTATGGAATGGATAGCACGTCGGTTTGATAGTAGCAGTACCATTTGGCCGTTCCAGCATTCTGGACCCAACAAGCCGCGAAAGAAGGTCGGCTACTTTGTTGTTTTGCCCTGACTGAAACTGAATTGTTATATCAAACTCGTTCAGGATAGCCAAATCCCCTAGAAGTTTGGGATGAACACTCTTTAAATTGCTGAACCACGTAGGGACGTTACCGTAATCGGTTCTAAGTATAATGCGAGAGCCTTGAATCATCTCGCGCCACTCCGACAATGCTAGTCGGATAGCTTCATGTTCCCAATACTCATTAGTCGAGCGTTTCCAGGAAGACGTAGGCATAGGTTTTGAGATAAATGCAATGGCAAAGAGACTGTTGTCTTTGGGCTGCAACGAGTCTTTAAGTGCCTTAGATTGAAAAAGAACGGCACCGTATCCAAACTGCGAGGCGTCTGTGTTTACATAAAACACGCGGTTTGGATTAGGTGAACGAACGTATGGTAGATTTCGGACAGATTGCCTAATCTGCTCAAATGACTTGCGGGCAGCGCTATAAAGCTTATCGAACTCGACTTTCTGTTTTGATGTTGGTTTCTTTGGCAGTGTCGGCAGTTTTTGGATCAATTCCGACACCGGAGCAGTCATAAGCTGGTATTCGGGGTACCCAGCCGCGACATATTGTACAATGCTCCAGTATCTGCGCCATTGAGTCAAGTTGTTTTTCGCAGGAATTGGAAAGTGAGCAATGACGTCAAGTTTATCAGGATTAGCTCTGAACCCTTGCTCAGAAAGCGTGAATCCTTCTAAAGCAATAGAAGGAGCTGCCCAGTAGGTACCGTTTTGTTTCAAAGCGATGCCGTGTAGTCTGAAGCTCTCAGCAAGAGACTGAATGTTCGCGATGTGTTCCTTGGCATTCTTCGAGAAGATCACGACATAGAGATACCTTGATCTGGCAAAAGCATTATGATTCGATACGACTACTTTCATCAGTTTTTCCACGGTATTCAGCGTATGAGGAAATCCGACTGGAAGCACGTTATGGACGAAGGAGCGGCCGCTTACCGAAAAGGCCGTAAGCTCTCTCGAGGACTGTAATATTGGCAAGGCCGATTTTTCCATGTCAATGACGAGTTTAGCAAATATTTTAGAAGGTGGAATTGTTCGGAGAACAGCATGGATAGGCGGATACGAACTAGTTGGCGGATCTATTAGCAGATCGAGTTTTCTGTAGTCAAACAGAGGGGACGTTCCCTCAGATGGTACGTTTATGCCGGAGTCCCATTCGCTGTTGGATTCGCTTATACGGCCTAGTTTAAGTTCATTCTCAATCCATGCGGCGATCGTCGGATTGGAGCCTGCCTTGCCAGAATCTCGCGAGACGGACGGTTTCTGCAGTGGGTCCTTCAGATTGATTGCATGCTGGACGGGCGATCGCGACGGATAAGGCTGAACATCAAATATCGAAGGATGAACAAAGGTGGCAGATTTTATACATTGCTTTGATATCCGATCAAAATTATAGCTCGAATACCGACGCACATATTTACAGAGAAACATCTAAATGGCAGTCACCATTTCTCAAAAGAAACAATCACGAAAGTGACGAGATTCGCAGGGTAAGTAAGTTCCCGGGTGTATAGGGACAGTGGGCAAACACCACAGGTATCAGATCAGCAGAGTGTTACATGTAGAACTCTGTGTACTTGCGTGTATAGTACACAGTGGACAGGATCGACAACACAGACAAGGTGCTCGGAAGCGGTTTACGGGTTTTAATGGCTCGCGGAATCGAAGAGCCTCCTAGAAGCATGGAGGCAAGCAGAGCAGTGTGTATACCGTACTCCTTGCCATTCTGCATCAGGTATCCTGCAATGCCATAAACAACACCAACACCGAGCCCGCCGATAAGAGACGGAACAGATCGTCGTCGTCTATTGTTAGTGCCTGGAGCTGGCAGCCTAGTTGGCGAACTTACATGTATCCCGCGGTGCCACCGATGG
Source organism: Tortispora caseinolytica NRRL Y-17796 (assembly GCA_001661475.1). Taxonomy (NCBI): domain Eukaryota; kingdom Fungi; phylum Ascomycota; class Trigonopsidomycetes; order Trigonopsidales; family Trigonopsidaceae; genus Tortispora; species Tortispora caseinolytica. The sequence continues at coordinate 42,244 of KV453843.1, forward strand.
CACAGAGTGCTGCTAATGTATAAGCAGGGTGTTCCTGCTGTTAGTACCAGGTATTATACATCACCTAGACCGAAAATACTTACCATTGCTACAACTGTAGAATTACTGAAGCAAAATTGGAAAAAAAGAGATCGGTATCTGAATGTAAAAGTGCTCAGAGCAGCGGGCGTAGAGCAGTTGTAATCAGCCGGGTAACCTTCACAAACTGTACAGCGTGGTGGGAGCCAGCGCACACACCGAGCGATTGCGCAAGTGAAAGCGAACAAAATGAGCAAAAGAATTGCGAAAAAGACGGCAAAGGAGCCAATCAGCGTCAGCAGTAGTAGTGCGAATGCACCTAAGCCCACAAAAACGCCCAGTGCTAGCCTATGGGAGCAATTTACAGGAGCTTATGCGAAGACAGACCGCCGATTGATGCAAATTGATATGTTTATGGGATTTACCGTAGTTGTCGGGATAATTCAGTTCTTGTTTGTCGTTGTCGCGGGAAACTACCCGTTTAATGCATTTTTAGCTGGATTTGCTGCCGCAGTAGGCCAATTCGTCTTGCTGGCTGCTTTACGGATACAAACCGACCCTGCGAACCAAGGTGAGTTCTCCAGCGGTCCAGGTCGCGCCTTCGGCGACTTCGTTCTCGCTTCGCTCGTTCTTCATGGGTTTGCGTATTCTTTTATAAATTAACGACTTCACGTATATTTTTGACGCCCACGAGATGTAAATATATAGATTAGACAACTGAGTACATGAACCTACTAAAGCTCTTATGAAATCAGGGGGTTTGCCCGTTCTTGAAACTTTAATTGCCGCGCGTAGGTTGTTGTTTTGGCCTGACAACACACTTCACTCGCTGCTTAAACCATACTCCACCTAGGATATCGATCAAAACAAAAGCATCGAGAATATGAGTGACGAAGAGCAAGCAAACGCGGTACAAACCGAGAATGCGGACATCTCCGGTGAAGATTCTGTCAATACGAGCATGGGCGGTAATACCAGCGGAAATGCGGGCGTGTTTTATGAGATCAAAGACCAAGACAGATGGCTTCCCATTGCCAATGTTGCGCGTATAATGAAGCAAGCACTTCCCGACACCGCGAAGATATCGAAAGAGGCCAAAGAATGCATGCAAGATTGTGTATCAGAATTTATTTCGTTTATAACCTCTGAGGCCTCTGATAAATGTTTGGCCGAGAAACGGAAGACCGTCAATGGAGAGGATATTTTGTTTGCAATGACTTCGCTTGGGTTCGAAAACTACGCTGAAGCACTGAAGATTTATCTTGCGAAGTATCGTGAATCGCAAACCCAAAAGACTGAAAGGAGTGATTACCAGCGCCGCCAGACTGAAACTGACGACATTAATGCTACAGGTTCCACTCATGACTCTTCTGCCGTGAACACCGAAGAGCCCACATCTTCTTCGGCAGTGGCGGTCAATGTGCCTGAACAGACAGCACTGGACGCTACTTCAGAGATTTATGACTACCCACAGTCATACCAATACTGAAGGGAAAGAATTGTGATGGATATCATGAGCTAGCTGCGCGTGAAATTATACCGCTTCTAGTTTGTTTATATTTGGGAGAGCATCGACGGTTTTCAGTCAGTACTAGGCTACTTTTGGGCCTTGCTTTCCTCGAATTGCACCTTTTGGTTGATCTATGAAACTGGATGGTTTCATTGTACATTACACAATTTTTTGTTAACATGTTTTTCTAGAATTGTTCATAGAGAGCTCTTTGAAGAAAGCGATAGACGCGTTGCTAGCAATTGGCTCTTAAACGGCCGAAAGGGTAGAGTATATCCTCGTGGGGGAAGGCGGATGGATCTGTACACTTTATACGCTAGGCTTAGCATTAGACCACGTTATTGCGTTTCGGCCTCACCTAACTCAATCGCAGCTTTTCTGAACAAAATAGCTAATATATATTGGCATATTTTTTAACGGGTGTAAACGTAAGACATTTATCAACTTATCTTCCTTCTGATCAATGAAACGTGTGGTTGGTAAGCTGTCTGGTCAGCCTGAATCGTATCAGCGACGGCACAAATACGCATTTGGCAAAACGCTGGGCGCGGGGACGTTTGGTGTAGTTAAGGAATGCATGACTTCTGACAAGAAGAAGTACGCGGTGAAGATCGTTTTGAAGAAAACGGTACGCGGAAGAGAACAAATGGTTATAGACGAGCTCTCTATGCTGCAGGCAGTTCACCACCCGAACATTATCTCGTTGATCGATTGGTTCGAAAGCAGGGACAAGTACTATATTGTGACGCAATTAGCTACTGGTGGCGAATTGTTCGACAGAATTTGCTCTAAAGGCAAGTTTACTGAGGTCGACGCCGCTGACACTATGCGTGAAGTCATACAGGCCGTCGCCTATCTGCATAACGAGAAGAACATTGTTCACCGCGACCTGAAGCCGGAGAATCTGCTGTATCTTACACCAGACGAAAAGTCTCCGATTATGATTGCAGATTTCGGAATTGCAGCTGTGCTGGCACCCGGCGACGACGATTCGCTGACGACTATGGCCGGCTCGTTTGGGTATGCAGCGCCGGAGATCATACGACGCCAGGGCCATGGCAAACCGTGCGATGTATGGTCTCTCGGTGTTATAACATACACACTGCTATCTGGGTACTTGCCGTACAATTCGCAAACGGAGTCCGAGTTTTTATTTGAAGTGGAAGCGGGCCCGGTGACGTTTCACGAGAAATACTGGACTGCTGTTTCGCCTATCGCCAAAGACTTTGTCTCTTCGGCCTTGCAAGACGATCCCAAGAAACGAATAACGTGCTCGGAAATGTTGGCACATCCATGGCTGAACCAGAGCGCTCGTACGAAGGCGCTGCCGCATGAGGATCTTTTGCCAAATATCCGCGAAGGGTTCAATGCGCGCAAGAAACTGCAGAAGGCATTTGAGGCAGTGCGACTGGCGAATAAGTTGAAGATGCTGTCGCTTGCCGACGAAGACAACGACAGCGAGTTTTCTGAGTCTAGTACTACAGACACAGCCAAAAGCTCTACCTCTACGCTGGCGGTTGACGGGTTTCTGGAGGTTCCTACGATACCTGAACGACCGCGGTCGCGATCGCCTAGCCGTGGAAGCGGGATGAATATGTTTAGGGAAGTTGTTGTTTCTGCTACCAGGATTGCGGCAATGGAGACCGAAAACAGCAAGAAAGCTACGGATACATCGAGCGAACAGTAAGACATTAAGAAAGGCGGATCAGTTATTGTGGTTGTAGCAACAGAGCAGCGCAGCACCCCCAAATTGTAACAGCGCTTTACTATAATCCTCTGCGCTTAGCGAAAGTGTCTAGGTCTTCCTTGACGGCGACGCCGAGGACGAATTTGCGGTCGGCATCGGTGATGATAGCCAGTTCGTTCGATTCGAAGAACTTGTCGAGATCCTCTAGCGGGGAGTCGGGTGTGATGGTTCGGAACGGCCTTGAACGGCTAAATTTGGTCATAGCGTCTTTAGCCGGCATTGTGGGATCGCTGCTTTCCCGCAGATAGTCCGCAGTAAGAAACCCCAGGAGTTTGCGGCCGTCTACTACTGGCACGTATGAGTACTCGCGCTCGTAGCTGAGTTCGAGCGCCACGCCGAGTGGGGTATCCTTCTGCACGGTGAATGCTGGGCCCAGTTGCAGATCTTCTACGGTTGCCTGAAATATTAGTGTCAATGCGCCAATAACCGGTCGCGGTGTGTACTTACCCCGCGGTAGTCTACCATTAGGATGTGCGCGGCGGGGGGTGGTAGAGTGTAAGTTTTTTTGCCTGTCGACCCACGCAAACTTCGACATCCACTGAACGCCATGGTCAGGCAAATAGCGGCGCTAGATAACCATACAGATCGGGTATGGGATATAGAGCAGCACGCCAGTCTGCCGCTAGTGGCGTGCGCGTCCGCGGACAAGTCGGCGAGCGTGTTCCGGGTACCGAGATCTCTCACTGAGCCCTGGACGCTTGTCGAGACGCTTGCGGACACCCACAAACGCAGCGTGCGTGCGGTCGCCTGGAAGAAGAAAGAAGCCGTGCTGGCTACGGCCTCTTTTGATGCATCTGTCGGGATTTGGCAGCCGGAGGGCGGCGAGGAAGGTCGCGCATGGGAATGTCTTGCGACATTAGAAGGTCACGAGAACGAGGTGAAAGACGTAGTTTGGTCGTGTTCTGGGCGGTACATCGCCACCTGCTCACGGGACCGCTCGGTATGGGTATGGGAGGTCTTTTCCGAAGAAGAGTCGGACTTGGAGTTTGACTGCGTGGCTGTTCTGCAGGAACACACACAAGACGTCAAACGGCTGGCTTTCAGCCCGACAGAGGAGGACTTGCTCATCTCGGCCAGCTATGACGACACAATCAGAGTTTGGCGCGAAGACACAGACGGTGAGTGGTCTTGTGCGGCTACCCTGACTTCGCACAAATCGACCGTTTGGGGTGTTGACTTCGAACCGCAAACTGAGCCCGCCTATGCTCCGCGATTTGTATCCTGTTCTGACGACCGCACCGTGCAAGTGTGGATTCGCGAGTCCACTAACGCTCCAGGTGCTTTAGGTGCTGGCGGGGAACTCGATAGCAACCCATTGGGCGCCATGCCGTCTTCATTCCGCACCGATCCTTGCCACGAAACGTGGTCCGTCCAGTGCGTACTCCCCGAGGCGCACACCCGTCCTGTATACTCCGTGGCCTGGGGACCTAAGGGCATTGCTTCGGCTGGCGGCGATGGCCTGATATGCATATACAAGGAGGACGCTCCTGGTGTGTGGTCGATAGCTCACCGCATACCGCAAGCACATGAGGAGTACGAGATTAATGTTGTCGCCTGGGGCCAAGTGAACGGTCAGACTGTGCTGTATTCTGGCGGAGACGATGCTAAGGTCCGTGTGTGGCTCATTGAATGACCGCATGAGCTCACAACCTGTTAAAACTATTGCAAATGTATTTTTTACGGCTTATTGCATGAGATTGCGTAACACGATGTCGATGCACATTTCCATCGTTCTATGCCCTACTTAAGCGCTATACCGTTCGATCGGTATTTCCTTAACTAGCTTTCTGCCTAGTATTCTCGCCTAACCTTATTGACAGTTAACTGCGCTGTCATAAGCACCGTGAAAAGGCTTTTTATCACTTTAACAAGGAAACATTTCCCTGCTGCACTCTTATTTGCTAGTGGTAATTAAAAAAGACCAATCCTGAGCGCAGAGGTCAGATTAGTGTGACCGTTTGCCGAACCTTAATAACGGAGCAATGGTACATCGGATTGGCAAGCGATCAAACCGTGCACTAAGATGAACAATTGACTTAAAGCTCACGAATTCGGGGCTGTGAAACCGTGAAGGTGGCAGATATTTTGCAGCTTGTACATTTGACGTATTAACGGCGTCATCGATGATGTTCACGCGTCTGGCGGTTTACACGAGCGCGGCACAAACGAGCATAGACACGCTATAAGGAGACAAAGTTTACTTAACGAAGAATGAACACTCACCGTTCTAACCGTGCTAGTCGCTATTAAAACAACGTAAAAGAGCCAATGCACTAGTACACTGATCGCGTATACAAAAAGCAACAAGTACTGTCATAGAAACATACCTGTGCGAACCGCTCTTGACCACCTTTACGATTTACGCGCACCTTCCAGGAAGGGTACGGCAATTTCACGGTTTATGATGAGTTTAACAGTTTACGCTATGAAGACAACAGCTGATGGTACTGCGGCGCGTGTGATCTCCTACAGTGGTGACTTACGTGTCTGAAACGCCTGAGGTGACCAATGGACACACATGGATCGGGGTGTATTTCTACAGGTGCCTGTTTCGGTGTCTGTGGAGGGCGAGGTCGCTATTCAGGTACCCCTCGTATCGACCGATTAGCCTAGTAGTAAGCCAGACCTTGGGCCACGCTCAAAGCTGAAGAGATCGTTTCTTCAGCGAACCTATCCGTACCTGAGACTGTGACTGTAGTCTGGGCGACGTTCTTTCCCGCTAACTCGACGTTTATCTGACGGACGCAGTACTACACACTAGAGCTAGATAGCTCACAAGGTAGTAAATACCGTCACTTAGACTATTTCGCGCTGTAGTACATTATTTTAAAATCATTATACATACTAGTACATGTTTTACCTGTAAACCTTAACAATTAAACTTTCTGTGCTGAGAGGGTCTCCCGGCCTGACTAAACACTTACCGAGGGTTGTGACAGCGTCACATTACAGAGGCAACCGTTGCAATAAACGAGCCATTTCGAGAATTATGAGAAGCTGAATTTTGCTGTGGACTCTGTAAAGTACGCCATAGAGTTTAAAATGTGCCGCAAAGGTACCACTGGCGCTGTGTCAGCTAAAAACTGCTCTTAGGTTGCCGGGTGGTTACGGCCGTTGTGGCATATAAGGCAACCTGGTTTTATTCTCTTCCCCTTTCCCTCCTCACCAGCAAGGCGAACTCTTGATCTGCGCAAGACTAAGTCGATTTTGACAATTTTCGCTTTATAAAAATGCAGAAAGAGACGAAGATCAAGCTGCTACTGGCACTCGACTTTGCCTTCTTCTTAGTAGAGCTAATATCCGGCTATACTGTCCATTCGCTCGCGCTCGTCGCCGATGCGTTCCATATGCTGAACGACATCATATCTCTGCTGGTTGCGCTTTGGGCTGTTCGACTCGCTAAGAGCTCGAAGGCGCCCGTAGAGTACACATACGGCTGGCAGCGTGCCGAGATCCTAGGCGCTCTACTCAACGGCGTCTTCCTGGTCGCGCTCTGTCTTTCGATCTTCCTGGAGGCCCTGGAACGACTCATCAACCCGCCCATAGTGACCAATCCCCTGCTGATTCTGTGCGTAGGCTCTGCCGGTCTGGTCTCCAATCTGCTCGGACTTGTCCTATTTCACGATCACGACCATGGACATGGACATGGACCCGCTGACCACGACCACGAGGCGCACCGTGAAGAGGGAGACGCCGTTGATCCACCAGTATGGCCTGAAGATGTCGTCCAGCAAATCAGCGAGTCTTTGGAAGACGAACAGGACGAAGAAACATCTGGACTCATGAACAACACATCTAATAGTCAGACATACGGTACCGTCGGGTCTAGCGACGACGACCTCGAACAAGCTACACACAAGTACCATTTTCACACAATCAGCGACCGTGTGTCCAAGAAAAAGAAAGGTAACACAAAGTCGCTTAACATGCAAGGGGTGTTTCTGCACGTCATGGGCGACGCACTGGGCAATGTGGGTGTGATCGCTGCCGCTCTGGTCATCTGGCACTTTAAAGGTCATTGGAAGTACTACATGGATCCTCTTATCAGTTTGTTCATTACGGCTATTATTTTGTCGTCTGCAATTCCTTTGTGCAAGACAACCTCTAAAATCTTGCTGCAAGCTACACCGAAAGGATTTAAAATTAAAGAAGTCGAGAAAGATATTTTGTCGCTGGACGGTATCGAGAGCGTGCATGACTTGCATGTCTGGATTCTCCGCGAGAACTATTACATCTGCAGTTTGCATGCCACTGTATCGATTCCCCCTAAGAATTTCATGAAACTCGCACAAGAAATAAGAAGCTGTTTACATGCTTATGGCGTACACTCGGCTACCATTCAACCTGAGTTCGTCTGCGCTGCTCTGCAGTCTGAGCCGTCAAGCTGTGCCTTCTCATGCTGCCAGAACCCCACTCCGCCTATCGAGGTCTCTAGCCATCATCACTAAACAGAAGCCAAAAAAGCATAGTTTATCGCGACGTTAGCGGCATCTGGTCTTGTTTATTAATGCTTTACCTACACACACATTCAAGAAACATTAAAGTTTCTACCCAGTCCATACAGCCAAACAGGAATAATAAAACTTTACTACCTCTTAGAAAACCGCTAATCTTAATCCCGAATTTCTCCCTTTCGACTAACCTTGCCTTCCAACAATAGCCCGACAATCGTCCTCCCGTATTCTGCTATTTAATACATATATACACAAAAATGAGCAATTTTCTCGGAACTAGTCGTTACTTCGCGTATTCTTCTCTCGAAGACAAGGCTAAAGCCGTCGCTACTGAAGCTAAGGCTGAAGCCGCCAAAATCGCTGCTGAAGTGAAGCCTGCTTCTATCGAGATGTACTCCAGGGACTACTTTATTGCCTGTACCATTGGTGGTATCTTAGGTAAGTAACCCATTGACATTTCACCGCCTTGGTTTTTTCTCTTTTCGCACACGTTCATGTTCTCCTTTTCGTTTACCTAGCTTCCCGCCGGGGTGCCATGGCTTTCTGTGCTTAACCCAGAAGTCCTGATTGGCCGCGCTTGACTTCCGCTGTCATATGCACATCAATCATAACGCCGCTCAATTCTCCGCAAGCTTTTCGCATTGTTTCCGCGACCGCTTGCCATAGGTTACGCATTGGTGCTGCATTATTGACTGCCTTGTGTTGTTTCCTAGCTAGGTACATCGCTCCAGCGCTTCCGACCAATCCCGACACGAACACTTCCTGCTACCCCTTAGCAACACTGCCCCTATATAGTCGAACAAGCGATCTCAGATCAATAATAACCTTGGCGTGTCGTGTCGTCAATGCAATCAACATTAATACTAACAATAAACTAGCTTGCGGACCTACCCACGCTGCTGTGACCCCGCTTGACCTTGTCAAGTGCCGTCGTCAGGTCAATCCTGCCGCCTACACCTCTAACGGTGCTGCTTTCAAGTCTATCATTCAGACTGAAGGTTTCGGAGGTATTTTCACTGGTTTCGGTGCTACTTTAATCGGATACTCTTTCCAGGGTGCCGGTAAGTACGGTCTGTACGAATTTTTCAAGTACTACTACAGTGGTCTCATTGGCCAAGAAACTGCCGAAAAGTACAAAACCTCCATGTACCTTACTGCCTCTGCCTCCGCCGAGATCTTCGCTGATATCCTTTTGTGCCCTTGGGAAGCTGTCAAAGTCAGAACCCAGACCACTATGCCACCCTTTGCCAAGGGACCTTTCGACGGAATGAAGAAGGTTATCGCTGCTGATGGAATGGGTGGTCTGTACCGTGGATTGACTCCCTTGTGGTTCCGCCAGGTGCCTTACACTATGGTCAAGTTCGCTACCTTCGAGAACACTGTAGCAGCGATATACCGACAATTGCCCAAGAGCAAAGACGAGTACTCCAAGTTGACCCAGACCGGTATCTCTTTCCTCGGTGGTTACATTGCCGGTGTTTTCTGCGCTGTTGTTTCCCACCCGGCTGATGTCATGGTCTCCAAGATCAACTCGGAGAAGGAGCCTGGTGAGTCTACTGGACAGGCCGTTTCCCGTATCTACAAGCGTATTGGATTCGGCGGTCTCTGGAACGGACTTGGTATGCGTATCATTATGGTCGGTACCTTGACCGGTATGCAATGGCTCCTTTATGACTCTTTCAAGGCATACGTTGGTCTTCCCACCAGTGGAGCCCAGAAGAAGTAACTTTTTATGCGATTTTAGCCGCCTCCTTTTTTTTTGTTCTATATATGTTCGATCATATACACACTAGACCACCCCACCTGTAGCGCCAGCTCGGTGACTCATCGATGTGCACGCTGCCATCCCCCAATCAGCTTTATAGAAACGATCCTGCCGCATGCGCCAAGGAAACGTCCCGTTGACATTATCGAAATCGATATTGTTCGTAAAAGGTTTACGAACTTTAACCTATACGGCTCTATTTGAGTACTTATTTTTGTCCAATCACGTAGCTTAATACACTTACTCTTCGATGGCATAACCCAAAACATAGTGCCGGCTTTCCACCTGACTCTGACACTCACCTTATTACCGCACCCCGCTCGAGTGGCGTAGCCCTTGCCGCGCAAAATCTGCGACCATGCGCAGTCGTAGCACTTACCAGCTACATTTCCGCTACAATTCCTTTTTTTTTGGCAATTACATCGCTCAATTGTCCCTCTTTTAAGTATGTTCTTCGCCGGATACGCATACCAAAAATCCCCGCGAAACTTAGTTTTAAAGCCGTAAAAGTTAATCTCCTGGCCCGGACGATAATACAATGCGTCAAAAATAGCTTTCTTCCGTTTATCAGGCCGCATTACTCACTCCATAAAACCTACACGTCTCATTCCTTCAATCATCTTTCACTCTTTCCCTACCGTCCGAAACACCTTTGGTGCAGATGCTGGAACCGATCCCAGACATTGGTCCCGTATCGGGATTCAAACGACCCCGATCCGATTCTCTGGAATCTTTGGACCTTGACCATATCCTGGCGCCAGAGCTTTCCACGTCAAGAACCTCTGCTTGCCGCGACTCCGCCACATCTGCGCTACCTCCTCCGCGTCTTCGTGCTGATGCGCCAAGTCCAACGGTCGACAGTTTCGACCATACCGCCGGCTTAAGCTCTGCAGCACCGCCAGCTGAGCCTCTGCCACCAGCGCAGCCCACGATTCATAGACCGGGCTCTATCCTTTCTATAAGTAGCCACCAATGGACACCTGATTTAGCGGCCAAGCGTACAAACGCTATAAAAAACTATTTCGTCAAAAAATTCCACATTACCGATGAAGAGGCTAGCGAACTGTTTGATACAGACCCCTCGCTTCCGGAAGACTTCGAACACGGCACCGATTTCTCCTGGATAGTCACTGACCTGCTTATCGATAGATCGATCGCTCCATCTAAGTTTCTTGAACTTCGTCGGATGCTGCGTGATCAACGACGAGATTGCCGCGTGATCAAGCACGCGAACCCGGTCAGCGATCCACCTTTGTTCAACTGGCCTGAACATCTCACTACCACTGCAAGAGTTCGACGCGCACACACATACACGTCATACGCTAGCATTCAAGGCTCAAATGCTGCGCGAGTTGAATCCATCACTGCCAGACTTGATGGCCATACCCTTTTTACACATATGGCTTCCTACAATATGCCCAGACCTACCATTATGCATTTTCAACTCAGGCATACGCTTGCCGCTGTCGATACGTCTCACGTTTACTACAACGAGAAGGATGCTATATCTTGTCTGGACCTTAATACTGGTGAGTCGACGCCGTTTATGTCCACCAACCTGATCAAACCAACCTCTGTCGCCGCTAATTCTGATTACCTCGTCACCGGCGGGTTCTTTGGTCACTATTCTATAAAACCCGTGCCGACCCGCTACGGCCGCTCTGCTACTCCTGTTCATCAGGGAGTAATAACATATGACCGGGAAAATATAACAAATTACGTGGAGGCTCTCAAGGATTTCGCGGTGTTTTCTTCCAACGACTGTCATGTGCGCACACTTGATGTCACTACCAACTCGTTTGTTTCCGATTACGAATATGAATGGGCTATGAACTGTGTCGCCACTCACGGGAAGTCTCAGCTACTGGTGGGCGATTCACGGGAAACTTTATGGACTGATGCTTCTTCTGGAAAGATAATCTCTCGCATCCAAGGCCACTGGGATTACTCATTTGCAGCAGCCTGGTCGCCCGATGGGCGCTACTGCGCTACTGGAAACCAAGATATGACATGTCGGATATACGACAGCAGACGGATCTCGGAGCCTCTTGCAGTTATCCCTACTCAAATCGGCGCTTGCAGGTCGCTGAAGTTTGACCCCACTGGAACGTTCTTGGCTGTAGCTGAACCTGTTGACCATGTTCACATAGTTGATGTCAGAACACTTGCGGGAACTTGCACATCTGGCCGGCAGCCTCCAAGCCTGATCGGCGGCCACACTCTGAATTTCTGGGGCGAAGTAACAGGAATAGACTGGCTTGAGAGCCATAATGAAGCTTCTCTGGTTATCGGCAATTCAGACAGACTCACTGGTGGCATAATGCGATACAAGCGAAGTTTCAATTCGTTAGAGGCACTTGACCAACTCTTGGACTCAACTTAAGAACAGCATGGAGATAAAAGCCAACATCGCTTACAACATCAACACATTACCTACAATAACGAAAAGGGCTCCAATTTTTATACAGTTGATTGAATCAACTGTTTTACGCACGTATACAAGCACTGCGCAAGTATATAATGATCTTGAAAATTAAGAAATAAGGTCGTAGAAGAATAATAACCTTACATGATAATGCAATCTTTGTCTTTGTTTTTTCGTGACTGAGATTTATCGTCTGCAATGCGGGCCTTGGCTCGCTGGTCGCCATTTTTGGCGGCTTTCATATACCATTCCATTGCACCAGCGGGGTCAGGGTCTGTTCCAATTCCTTCTTCTAGGAAATATCCAACAGCAAACTGTCCCTTGGCATCACCAGCAAAGGCAGCACGACGTGCCCATTGGTAAGCCTGTTCTTCGTTTCTGTCTAGCACACCTTCTGCGCCTGACACGTACCAGGACAGCAAACCCATCATGGCCATAGGCTCTCCAGCCATAGCACCTATCGTGTAATAATGAATACTCAAACTAGCATCGGGGGGACAGTTCAGGTCATCATCGCCGCGTTCGTAAGCTGAACCAAGTCGAACAGCTGCTGGGCCATGGTTTAATTCTGCAGAACGGGTAAGAAGTTGTAATGCGTAGTTTTTATCTGGAATAATGAGATCTTCAAACCCATTCAAGAAAATGAGCGCTAGTTCATATGGCGCAGCAGGGAAAATTTCATTAGCAACCTCGCTTGCGCGCATGAGCCATTTTATGCCGTCGTATCTCACCTTTTTCGCTTGACTTAAGCCAAGTCTCCCATGGTAGGCAGCTGCACCATAGCGGAACATTGCACCGGGATGATTTTTGCTGCATGCCTGGCGAAGGTATTGAATACATTTACGGTAATCCTTGGCAGTGCCCCAGCCTTTCTCGTAACATAGAGCTACACGGTAAGTAGACTCAACGTGTCCATGTTTGCTTGCTGCGAGGAATAAGTTGAATGATTCGACTAAATCAGGCTTGCCAATTGTGCCAACAGAAAGAATATCTGCAATCAAGTACTGAGAATCTGTGTGTCCGCGCTCTGCCAATTTCTTGAGGATTCCTATAGCCTCCTTGATGATGGCTTTGTCAGGATCGCGCCGGCCTTGCTGTTGCTGAGAAGACGATTCTGAGCTCAGGGCAACAGAACTAGAAGAAGGAGTCCGACCAGGAGACGAATTAACACTAGAGACTTTACCCGAGGAAGGAAACAGCAAACTTAAACGGGATTTGCCGTTGGGCGTTGCAGATTCGCTAGTAGAGTCATCGGTAGGAGCTTTTTCAGCGAATGCTGCTTTTATCATAATCAATGCTAGCTCATACTGAACACCCGGGTCGTTAGTGCGTTTAGCATTGGCTTTGTATAGTTCGAATGTCTTTGAGTGAGGCATAAGAACGTTTGAGTTATCTCCGAGGTGTTGCAAAAGGTTGGACTGGTCGAGTGATAACGAGTCGGACAAAGACGCGACAGAGAAACGACTGTGTTCGAACTCGTAGGTAGACATGCGAGAGGAAGAAACCGATGCGGGTCTAGTGTACACGCTATTACGGACGGGAGTAGTTGAACGACTCATAGGAAAAGAAAGGGGTTGATTCTGATGGTCCAAGGAGGCGGTAGATGAGTGACCTGGAGAGAGGCGCGGACCAGTAGACGCCGGGACATAGTCAAAAGAAGGGAGCGAAGAAGACCTATTATCGTTGCTGTTCGGATTACACGATATATCTGCGGGATCGATATCGGAGAGCCGCGGAGGGACAGGCAGCTTTGGCCTGACTTGAGAAAGAGGTCTGGAAGGCGGGTCTTGACTGCTGGCATAGCCGCTGAACTCTGGGGTCGGGGAGCGGTCTAAATCAGAAGAAGAGCCTCGGTAAGCAGCAGTGGGGGCGTAATCGGGGTATCTGATCGCGGCGGGGCTTGAAGGAGAAGCGGATTTTCTTCGCCAGTCGCTCATAATTGTGGTGTCTTCGGGGATAGGGAAGATAGGAGAGGAGGAGCTTCGCTTGGAGCCGAGAGAAGAGGAGCTAGAAGAGATGTAGTGGCGAGAGCGTAGCTTTGCGGATGGATGGTAGGGAGCGGCTACCGCTGAAGGAGAGGATTGGCAAGTTGGCGAGACAGACGCAGATCTTCTCGGCGGGCGGAAAGACCTTGGGAGAGTATCCTGTGCGGGTTGCTGTGCGGGGGATGAAGAGCGCGATGGGTGCGCAGGAATGCCGTCTAACGGGGAAAGGACGCTTTCTGCAGAGGAGGAGGGCGACTCTGCAGCGGAGACAGAGCTAAAGAGGGAGGGAGAGATGCTGGAGTCAGGAGAGTTTGAGTCAAAAGAATGCGAAGTAAGCGAGCCGGAAAGTGGCGAAGGAGCTATTCCAGCAGAAAGATCAGCAAGGAGAGCGACCTTTTCTGGTTCCGGCGGGATAACAATAGACGGTTCAAGGCCGCAAACGGAAAGAGGAGGAGACTGGGCTTGGAAGGAAGTGACGCGCGAAGGGTCGTGTTGAGGTGGAGAGGGTAAGTTCATTTGGAGTATGCATAAGGTTTATTCCGCGGTAGGCAGAGTTAAGTGGATGCTCTTTTTTTGCTAAGTGTTGCAAACAAAGCGAGTAAATGCAAATAATGAGTACAAGCGGACAGATGTGCTTGAAGTAGAATAATAAACAGAACAGAGACCCTTATTAGTGCGTTTTTGACTGAGCGAAGTAGGAAGGCGACTGAGTTATTTTAAGCAGTATAGGATCAAGTGTCAAACTTTAATTCTGCACAATTTGTCTCCTTCTCTCTGTGTGGGTGCAGGAAGTGCTGCAGGCTTTGTGATATGAAGTGCGTAGGGAGGGATAAAGGAGTCAGATGGCGTCGGTTAAAAGGTGTAATAATAGATTATATCCGCAAAGAAGGTAGCGAATTAGCAATAGAAGTAGGAGTGGCAGGAGCAGCGTCAGCTCAGAGCTGGTATAGAGTATGCAGCTTCGAGAGAGTACGCTATAAACGGTGCAAAACACTCGCTAGCTTACTAAACAAGTTCAAGCGAGATCCTAGAAACAAAAATAATCCAATCGACGCACCGTGGCAGTAATGCGATCGACAAAAGTCCTGCACTATGAAAAAAAGTGCTAAGGCTGGCTTAGAAAGTACTAGACCTTTATATTGCACTGCAAGCCGAACTGTTCTATTCTGATTCTGAAAGTATATTCGGAACCTTAATTTGAAGAAACTGAACTTAATTATAAACGAGGGCTTTCTGCAACATTCCTATATCTGACACACGATCCTAGAACCCATGTGTAAAACCACACCAGAAACTAAAATGCGCTGTTCGTTAAACTCCACCTGCTTGGTAAACAGCGTTCAAAGGTCTTCTCGTTTCGGGGGAACGTCAGCGTCCAACTCAAAAGAACACTATATCAACCTTAAAGTTAAAAGAATTTCACCATGCAGTGCGAAACCCTCCCTCGGAGTTCTCCTTTTCTAGATTAAACATCGCTTTTGTCATCGACACTACGCTCGATACATATCAGCAAAGGGCTATACTCATAACTCCACTAGCCAGGCACACAATATACCGTACAAGCCTTATATACATCTGTACGAGATATGGTGCCGCGCGCAAACCTGTGCTTCCAATTGTGCCCGAAGCGAATATGGCCAGGAACGTAAAATTCTATTCTCAGCTGGCACCCTGCAGTTAATAGCCCTCATACAGGGCGCTAATTTCAAAATCTGCCTCCTTTTTAGTTTGTGTACCGGTATGAGGGGAAGAAGTCGCCCATGTTTGTTCGATTCACGTATGGATAGAGGTATCGGTAGTCTCTCCGGCCTTTCTCTCTATTGCGATTCTCTCTAATAAAAAGAATCGCCTGAAATGACACCAAAATGAGACTTAATATGCAAAGGCACAACACAAGCAAAGTTATTCGGTGCATGCCTGCACTAGAGGAACTCATAGATGACAATAACATTTTGGCAATTAACGTCATAAATGTGTCGAATATGATTACCACCGCAGCCACAATCAATATCTTCAACTTGCCCGAACAATTCTTCAACGCCCAGGCAAGAATCAAAGACATACTAACCAAGTTGCTTGCGTTCACAAGGATAATCATCGCATATAGAATAGATTCGCTTTCAGCAAGAGAAGGTGCACTAATTTCGCCTAGCGCATACTGCAAAAATGAGTTCGCATATATAATGAAACCCCAGCCTATTATACCCATGGCAATTGCTATTAGCAGAAACGGAGAGAGAAATCCCATGCGAACTGTCATCTTACTGACAATGATAGAAACAATAAGTGCAAACAATATTGGAAAGAATGTGAGCACTGTTGAAATACCAACTAATGCAGTTATGAATGCAGGAATAATCCGTCCAGCTGTTTCCAGCATGTAGGGTGACACAATCGCGGTGTATCGCGTGATGCAATTAGCTGAAAATCTGCTGATCCCATACGATAGCGTGAGAATGTACACTTTCGGATCCTGAAATATAGACTTGAAAGCAAAGGCTGAGACCTTGTTCATCTCACAAGGGCCATTATGTTGATCTTGGCGGTATTTCACATAATTGATACCCTTTTCAAGAAGAAAAATGGCTTTCTGAGCATAGCCGGACATAAATATAAGCGTCAATGCACCAGTGACCGTGCCAATTCCACCTAAAATGGTAAATAGCCAGCGCCAACCGTCTCTTTCCGACAGACTATCAATCCAGCGAGAGATGTCATGAAACCAGCCACTGACGGCGCTTGACACACCCAAGAGTCCTTGCATAGCAGCTGAACGGAGAATAACATCCTCACCCTGATAATTCATTCCAATTGTGCTTGCAATTCCGGTCATAGCGGCGCCCTCACCAGCTCCTTGCAAGGCCGCGAGAGGCAGGATTTGATTTGGGCTATTAACGGCACTCATGCCGAGATAAGCCGCAGAAACCCCTATAGCAGTCACTGGCAACACATAAGAGGAATCAAACATGAAATAGGGGATGACTGCAATTACAGACCCACCCATTCGAGATAGGTAAAAAGCGAGTAATGTAGCGATGTCATCACCAGCGGGAATTGGTTCATCACACCAGTTCGAACGGTAGCCAAACATATTGAAGTTGTTGTTTCCTAAGCCTACAAAGATTGTCAGAGCAAGAAGACCAAGAAGGGAATAGACATCGTTGGCTCCGTTCACATCTGAGGTGACGCCGTTATTACCTAGCAGATCATTGTCGAAGCCAGTCCCGTTGGACGAATCTGGGTCACCATTACCGTCCTCGTTCGAATCGTCGTCGTTGTCTACGTCAAAGTTGATCTGCGAGGAATTGTCGTTAATTACGGCATTTGTGTCTTCGATGTCCACATCCTGTTCGGCGTTGTTTGCGTCTGTTGAATTACCGGCGCCAGTGCCGGCGCCCGCAGTATCTGCAGCAGCACTTGCACCTAGGAGCAGACTTTCTACGCCCAGAAGCACATCGGGAATAAATGCCACTCCTTTTGCCGACTTGTATTTTTCTTCGATCGACATTAGTGAAGAATCGTGAAGTTCATGGGACACAACAAGTTGGTACCGTTCAGGGTAGGCCCGCAACAAAGCGCGAACTTCCAAATATTAATGCATTGTGCCCTAAAAACGTTCCCAGATACCAAATCGCAACGGCCAGGGGCCCAACCAAAGGCCGCACATTTAACATCACCCTGTATCTTACGGTCACTTAGTCTTTGTAACTAAGATGAGATCTCGAGATTCACCCGATCGGAATCGTAGCGCACATGCAGTCACGTGGCGTAGTGCAAAGGCGCAACAAACTATGAATCTCCGTAGAATCATATAAGCACGGGACAAAACTCCCTATCCGCTTAAACATGTAGCCATTTTGCTTGTTTACTGTTGGTAAATTAACTGGTCAAAATGATACACTGTGGTGAACTCAATAACAATTTGGTCAGTGATTTTACCCTAACCCTGTTTGTTTGTCCCAATTTAAATTACGTGCCATGACACCTTCTATTTTCGTGCACCCAAGATTTTTACTAGAAAGCCCCTTGAAAGAAAAGTAAACACCCTAAAAAGCGGCTTCATTCAGGGCCCACTGGTCAGAAATTCAGACGCAAAAACTTGATTTACTTCTCACATTAGTTCTAGAATTAAACTTTGTGTCTGGCTAATAACAGGAAACGGGAATTTTGCTCTTTCGTCGCATCCTCGACATCGACTTTTACTAATCCTCCCCCCTAGCTTCGTTGCTTCCTTTTTCTACTAGAAAGCCACACTTTCGCTTACTAAAGCACTTCCAACTTTCTCACAATGTCTGGATTGTCTCGAGGATTCTCACTGAAGTCTCATCGCCACAATAGAGATTATCAGGACTTACAGGAAGAACAACCTGTACTCCCTCGCGATAACTCAGGCTCCTCCATCACTCGCAGAAAAACACTAGTTCGCCCCGAACGCTCTCGTCGCGATGACGAGCACAACCCACACTACCATTATGAGCAGATGGCTCAACAACACCATATGAACGTTCTGCCATCGACTACTGGCTATGATCCGATACTCATGGACAACTACCAGCAAGCCCAGAATGCATACAACCCAAGCCCGTTGAGGTTCTCCGCAGTCCACCAAGATGATGCTGATCTAGCAGGAAACGATATCAATCGCCGTCAAAATTACCCTGATCTACATTATTCGGACAATAATTCCGAGTCTTACTCGCAGACACAGGGCGAGCCGCAAAATCTCGCCCGTCTAGCTGTCTTGGACTACCTCTCCCCCGCAAATGACATTCGCTTAAAGAACAAATCTTCCTCGCCATATTCAAGCAACACTACGCCTAATGATCCTGGAAAACGCTCTAGATCTACTAAGGCAAAGGTCTCCGAGAATAAAAAGAAGGAACACCCGAGCATGCCTTCTCCTTGGCTCCTGTACTGCAACATTATCACCTTCTTCATTCCCGGAAGCTTGCTGAAGCTTTTCGGCATGCCTAACAAAGCTCAACAGTCAGCTTGGAGAGAAAAAATTGGTCTCATCTCTGTTATTATCGTCATCGCTGCCTTGGTCGGTTTCCTCACCTTTGGTTTTACAGAGTCCGTCTGCCGGGCCAACGAAGTACGCATTCGCAATGGTGACATCAATACCGGATACTTGATCATCCATGGTAGAGCTTATGATTTGACAAGGTCTTCGCATCCTGGCGCTCCAGGCATACCTAGCGGTGCTAATGTTTTATACCCACCCGTGAACGCCGGCGGCATGGATGCTTCATTCCTCTTTCAAAATGTGAATGGAGCGTGCAAGGGACTCATCACCCCCAAAGCAGATTCCACCATTCCTTCAAATTCTGATGGAGATGTTGCTTGGTACTTTCCATGTAAACTGCGAGATCAAAGTGGCACAACTCCTGTCAATCACACGTTTGAATACTACCCCGGATATGCCTGTCATTTGTCGGAGACAGGTCGAAATGCGTACTATGACCTTAAAGTGACAGGTGAGGTTTACTTTACATGGGAAGATATTGCAGACCCCAACAGAGATTTGATTGTCTATTCGGGTACGGTAATTGATCTTACGGTTTTGGACTGGCTCGATGCCGGAAACCTCTCCTACCCAGAAGTCTTCAACACTCTTAGAGATTCTTCTGATTTCAAGGGCACTGATATTAGTTTGCTTTTAACCTCAGGGCATGACCGCCAAGTTGCTAAATGTTTAATGGAAATTGCACGTGCTGGATCCATTGATTCAGACACTGTCGGATGCATCGCTTCTCAAATCGTCCTGTACGTCTCTCTAGTGTTTATTGTTTCAGTTGTACTGATTAAATTTCTCTTTGCTGTTTTCTTTGCATGGGTGTGGTCTTACAGGCTTATGGGTAAGCGATCTAAGGATTTTGCTGCCCTCAAATCTCGTGATGACGAAATCGAGGAATGGACAAACGATATATACCAACCTGCCCCTCATCTGCCTACGCCTTATGCCATGGAACGCAGAGGAAGCGCTTCAGGACAGAAAAGAAAAATCTTTCCTAACAGTTCTCGCTTTTCCACTTACGATGGCAGTGGAAATCGCAATAGTGTGTACGGAGGCAGCAGCGAAAAAGGCTCCCGGACTCAGCTTACCACTATGGCTAATCAATTTCAATCTTCAACTACCAGACTTCTGGGCAATAACTCGCCCAATGCATCCAGACCAAACTCAATATTTGGTAGTTCCATGGATTACAGACCTCCAAGTGTTTTGGGTAACCAGTCTGCATATGGTTATAGTGTTCACAACTCCTCTGATAATGGTTCCGTTGGCGGTGGCACTATTCAGCCTGGGCCATATGATCCTACACAGGCGCCTTGTGGTTTTATTCATGAGGGTGTTATTCCTCAACCGCCAGTCGAATACCAGCCTTTTGGTTTTCCGCTTGTACATTCCTTGATCCTCGTCACAGCATATTCTGAGTCAGAAGAAGGTATTAGAACAACCCTTGACTCTGTCGCTACTACTGATTATCCTAACTCTCATAAACTTCTATTTGTTGTCTGCGACGGCCTCATTAAGGGATCTGGAAACTCAAAGAGCACACCTGATATTTGTCTGTCTATGATGCAGGATCTTATAATTCCCGAGAACTTGGTTGTGCCTTACTCCTATGTTGCCGTTGCATCTGGATCAAAAAGACATAACATGGCTAAGGTTTATGCTGGGTTTTACAAGTACGATGATGCGACCGTTCCACTAGATAAGCAGCAGCGTATACCGATGATCTTGATCGTTAAGTGTGGTACACCTGAAGAAAGTACGATGTCCAAACCTGGTAACCGCGGAAAGCGTGATTCTCAGGTCATTCTTATGAGTTTCTTGCAGAAGGTTACGTTTGACGATCGTATGACGCAGCTTGAATACGAGATTTTCAATGGAATATGGCGCATTACGGGATTATCTCCTGATTATTATGAAGTCGTTTTAATGGTTGATGCTGATACGAAAGTATTCCCGGATTGCATGAATCATATGGTTGCTGCAATGGTATACGATCCTGAAATTATGGGTCTATGTGGAGAGACTAAGATTGCTAATAAGATGGCTTCTTATATTACGATGATCCAGGTGTTTGAGTACTATATTTCTCATCATCAAACTAAAGCATTTGAATCTGTTTTCGGTGGTGTTACCTGTCTTCCTGGCTGTTTTTCGATGTATCGCATCAAGGCACCTAAGGGATATGAAGGCTATTGGGTACCGATTTTGGCAAATCCAGATATTGTGGACAAGTACTCTGGAAATAATGTAGATACACTGCACAAAAAGAATTTGTTGCTTTTAGGAGAGGATCGTTATTTATCAACGCTGATGTTACGAACATTCCCTAAAAGGAAACAAGTTTTTCTTCCTCAGGCGGTCTGCAAAACTGTTGTACCTGACAAATTGAAAATTTTGATGTCTCAGCGCCGACGCTGGATTAATTCTACTGTGCACAATCTTATGGAGCTAATTCTGGTACGAGACTTGTGTGGTGTTTTTTGCATATCTATGCAGTTTGTGGTATTTATTGAATTAGTTGGAACATTAGTTCTACCTGCAGTACTTGCCTTTACAATCTATGTTGTTGTCATTGCTATCCACTCGAATGATGTACCGATTGTCTCGATTGTTTTACTGACCTTGATTCTAGGCTTGCCCGGAGTGCTGATTATTGTTACAGCCAAGAGATGGTCATATGTGTTGTGGATGCTTGTATATCTTTCTGCGCTACCTGTCTGGAACATCCTGCTGCCACTGAACGCATATTGGAAGTTTGACGATTTTAGCTGGGGTGAGACACGGACCATTCAAGGAGAAGAAGGTAAAGGACACGATGCGGCTGATGGCGAATTTGACCATTCTAAGATTATTATGCGTACATGGCGAGAGTTTGAGATGGATCGCATTGAAGCAGCAAAGAACGTGGATGAGCCATTCCCTGACAGGGAGCATATTTATGACCCGAATGCTCCAAGATGGCACGAGAATATTGTGATTCCATCTCGTGCTGATTATGACTATGATGATTGGGATTCGTTTGCTGACTCTGTTCACCGCAGAGACAGTGCGCAATTCAGCACTCGTTAACGTCTATTAATGAAATACAAAATATGCATAATTTCGTGCAGTAGAGATCTGTAGGGTCATGAAACTGGGATGAGACTGAACGTCGAGGCGCCGTTAGGGAGCGTTTTCTTCACAATAGAGTGGTTTTCCAGGAGCGCAGTTGCTGCTGGGTTTGCTGACAGGCCTTTTATGGAACCACCGTCATCGTAGGAGTCCGTGCAAAGATATATCATGGCGTGACTGGAGGACCTAAATCGAGCGAGTGCTTTTGGCGAAAGAGGCATAAGCGACGCGAAAACTCCTATTGATTTTGCAGTTTCGCGACCCAGAACGCCCTCCAACTCGCGTATATTAATCTCGCCTGGTTTTTTAGAGGTCGCTTTGCATTGCACAATTATTTTAATGTCTTTCCAAGTTCCCCTGAGATCTATGCCGTGATCGCCGCCGCCGCCGACGATGAGTAGATCAAATCCGAGAGGTCTAAGTGCGTCGCGCACCGTATGTTCAAAGAGGGTGCCTTTGTAGACTTGAGAATCACCGATTCCTTGTATTTTTGCATACTGCGCATACTCCTTGGCAGATTCAAAGTTCTTTAGCCTTGCCGATGAGGAGTGGCGGGCCGGCAGGTGTACTACTATGTTTGACCTGATCTGCGCTGGTATTGGTCGAGTGAGTAACTGTGAGACTGCAGAGACGCGTGGAAAGTGACGCGTAACAGTGTGAAGACTTCGAGACATATTTTGGTACATGATCCAATAATTTAAAGGCGTTAAAGCGCCAGAAACTAGGCGAAAACCGCGAACATGGCCGTATTGCATGTGCGGTAGGTGCAGCGTAGAGGGTGGGGGTTGTTGCAGAAGGGCAGATGTAGGGGGCCCTTGGGGTTCGCCCACCTTGATTGCTCTACCACCGAACCAGCCTAGTAAGCCAAGATGCCGCAACTCGAGGAGTGGGAAATCAAGAAATACTGGGAAATTTTCAGCGGGTTGAATCCGCAGAATAACGTGCTCACGGGCCAGCAGGCAGCTAGCGTCCTGAAGAATAGCCGTTTAAGCGACGAAGAGCTGGAACGGATATGGGACCTGGCCGATGTGGACAACGACGGTAATCTGGACTTCGAGGAGTTCTGTGTAGCTATGCGGCTCATTTTCGACAGAATCAACGGCGTTTCGGCAGTCCTACCGTCGCAGTTACCTGACTGGCTCGTTCCCTCGTCTAAAGCACATCTTGTCACTGCACAATCGGCGATCGCGCATCCGCCGCCGTCTGGCCCAACCTACGACGACGACACGGACGACGATGGCGTCCCACTCAGGGACGATTTCGACTGGTACATGTCGCCCGAAGATAAGAAGAACTACGAGGCTATTTACACTGCCGACAGCGATCGCCGCGGTATAGTCTCGTTCGACGCATTCTCGGAGCTGTACTCGACGCTGGACTTGCCCGACACTGACGTCCTGTCCGCATGGAACCTCGTCAACCCTAAGAGCGACGAAGGCATCGGCAAGGACCAGGCGCTCGTATTTCTGCACATTCTCAACAAGCGCACACAGGGGTTCCGTGTCCCACGAACAATTCCCGCCTCTCTCCGTGCCTCTTTCCAGACAAATCAGATAAGCTACTCCTTAGACGACAATGCCCCGCCACAGAGACGGTCTCAGGAACCGACTACCTCCAAGCGTACGTTCGGAGAATCCTACCTAAGCCGACTGGGCGTGCGTACAAAGTCAGTCTCCGACATCAAGGGCACGGATTTCAGCGCCACGAAGGGCACCGACTGGGAAGAGGTCAGACTGAAACGTGAGCTCGAGAACCTCGAGGCACAGATTCAAGCAGCGACGGAGGCCAGGGAGCGCCGCAAACGCGAGATCGCGAAGTCAAATGCCCCACTTGTCAAGCGAGAACTGCAGCAGCTGCACGACTACAAGCGAGAAGTCCTTCGTAAACTCGAAAGTGGCGATCTCAACAGCGGGAAATCTGACAGTAGCTTGGATTCTATTCGCGAAGATATAGATCTTATCAAGTCACAGATCGGAATGCTGGAAGAGTTTGCTGAGCAGCGCAAAAAGGTGCTCAGTGATATAAAGGCAGACATCGAGTATGAGAGAAGAAATTGACGTTGCACCGTCAAATGAATAACATGTGTATTTGATTAGGTGTACAATAAATCATTAGTTATTAGTCTAGTGGCTCTCTCTCGAGGTCTTCTAACGTTATCAGGGGAGAAGAGTCGCGGACTTGGGCCATTTCTGCTGGGGCAGGAGCGGTTGTTGAGCTGGACGGATGTGTATGTGAATTATCTCTCCTGAAATGTTGTTCGCGTGGCCCCAGACGACTCAGATCGATATCTGTTCTGCAGACTGGACAGGTAGTGGAACGGCTCAGCCATGTGGTTATGCATTCTTCGTCAAAATCGTGCCGGCAAGGCAGAGTAACAATCGTAGTGCTGGGCGAATAAGAGTCTTGACATATCGGGCACGCCGATGCGGAAGCTAGCATGTCTGGAGTGGGGAAAGATCTTGTTAGCCTGTCTATGTGCTCCTGTGAGAGATGGCTTGAAGGTGGTGGGGCCCCAGTCATCATTTGCAAGAAACCTGATCGGTAGAGCGCATCATATACCGGTCCAGATATGATAGACTGTAATTGTCCAGATCCGTCATGGAACTCATCAGACCCGCGAGGCAGCGAATTAATATCGCCGTTACTCGAAACGAGCGTGAGAACCGGAGGGTTACTGGAAACGTAGTGGGTTGTCGGTCTGGTGCGTCGCGTCCCAGAAGTGTTTGTCGCACCGGAATGCCTGCTGCGGATGCGTCCCAATAGATCGTGTATTTGTGTTATTCTACTCATCTGTGGGGAGGTAGCAGGGTGTGCAATATCGTCAGGTTCACGGCCCGACTCGGATGAGTGATAAGATTCAACGGGGTTTGCTGTGGAGGCGCCGAAGAAGTCGTCGTAGGGGCTGACGCCGTCGTCCGCCTCAATCTGTTGCCTGTTCGCAGGCGCGAAGTTCAACAGCATGTTGAACAAGTTCTCAATGGTGATGTAAGGGTCTGGCGTGGTTTCGGAAGCTCGAAAGGCTGCATCCGGCGAATCAAACTGCGCCGGCTGTGCAGGCGAATCGGCGACGAGATCGGGAGATCCAGACATGCCGTCCTCCTCATACAAAAAACGCTCTGGGTTAAAGAATGAAGTTACTAATGTGTTGGGGTTATCGGGCGACGAAGGTGCGCTCAGTGTCGGTGAATCTGGCGATTGGCGATTACGATTGGCGGCGGGTCTATCGAGGAGCTGAACGAAAGAGCTGCGGCAAATAACGCATGTAGGCTCGTCAGGTTCAGATTCTAAAGCGAATATCTGTTGGCAGTTATAGCAGTAGTATTCAGACATTTCGGGGTTTGTGCGGACTGTTGAAACAGAGTGTGGGTTTCTGTGATGGGTGATCTTGTGAGGCAAATGGGGGGGGGAGGGGGGAGGGGAGGAGTCAGAGCATTGCTGGGGAAGGGGTCACAGCCAGCATGAGGCAGTCGGATCGGGCAGCAGAGGTAGCAATGTTAGTCAGTCGGAAAATGCGTTCTAGACAATAGATAATCTGTTTTGGCGAGCATTGATTGTTTTAGCAGCACCCAACTAAACGAACTCAGCGTTTGCGGGCGGCGATCGCCGCAATGATACCGCCTGCTGCGGCGATGATGCTACCGGCGACAGCCAGCCCAATAAGGCCCTCCTTTGTGACTTTGTCGTCGATATATTTGCCTAGAGATATCGCCTGCTCGTTATGAGGCTCGCGGTCCAGAAGGATGTCGTTATACCGTCTGGCGTCGCTGTAGTTGCCAAGCTTGGTGTGACCCAGCGCAAGGTAGTAGAGACATTCTCTGCGGCGGTCAGGTACGTCGCGAAATAGTTCAGACAATATTCTGACGCCTAACTGCTGCTCAGACCGTTTACGCGAGCGTACAAGGCCCCAGGCATAGTTGAAACTGAGCTGTGTAGTGGCATATTCGCCCTCACGCTCGTACTCGCGGCGCAGCACGTCCAACTCTTGATCCGATATCGGGCTACATGGGTGTTAGCGCGTTCTCGCGGGTGATCTAGGGGTGCAACTTACAATTCCAAATCTGCAATATCTAGGGTCTCAATGTTAGCGATCTGGCCGGCTGTTACCGCGCGGGCTGCTACTTACAGGGCAGCTTCTTCTCCATAGCTTGCATTAGTAGTGGCGGAGGTTGGGAGGTGGGCGGAGTGGGCGTGGTGGTGGGCAGTAGCGGTCGCAGGCAGTCAAGCAGGCAGGCCGTGTGCGTCTGCGTCTGCGCCTTCGCATTCGCAACGACGACAACAATCAAGCACTCACGAGGTTCGGACATTCTTTGCCGTTGAGCAGCGCAGAGCAGTTGGCGGCGGTGGCTTCGGCAATGTTGTCAAGCGCCTCGCGTGTCAGGAATGCCTGGTGGCCCGTGACACTCACGTTCGGGAAAGTCAGTAGACGGCTGAATACGTCGTCCTGAATAATATTGCTGGAGGAATCCTTGAAAAACAGATCGCTCTCGTCTTCATAGACGTCCAGCGCAACTGAGCCGATCTTGCGGCTCTTGAGCCCACTGATAAGCGCCTTGGTGTCGATCAGCCCGCCGCGGGAGGAGTTGATCAGCATGACGCCGGTCTTCATCTGCTCGATCGTGTTGGCATTAATGATATACTTCGTCTCAGGCGACAAAGGACAGTGTAGCGAGATGACATCGGACTTCTTCAACAATTCTGGCAGGTCAACGTACGTATACCCTTCAGTAGGGTACAGGTCGTAACAAATGACGTTCATTCCGAACCCCTTCGACAAAATTTCAATCACACAGCGTCCGATCTTTCCTGTGCCAATAATTCCAGCGGTCTTACCGGACAAATCAAACCCTGTCAGTCCCTCCAGATTGAAGTTACCCGCGCGTGCTCGTGCATACGCCAGATGAAGCTTCCTGTTGAGCATAAGGATCTGACCGACAGCGAACTCGGCAACCGCGTGCGGCGAGTAAGCGGGTACACGCGCCACTTTGATGCCGAACTCTTTGCATGCAGCTAAGTCGACATTGTTGTACCCTGCGCATCGCAGCAGGATGTGTTTCAAACCCTTGCCGGCCAGGTAGCTGATCACCGTTGAGTTCAAATCATCATTGACAAATACACAAACAACTTGGTAATTTTCTGCTAGAATGACAGTCTCCTCGCTGAGTGCCGACTCAAGAAAGAAGGGGTTGAACCCAAGTTTCTTGAAAGCTGGTTCTAGTGTGTGTTTATCGTAACGTTTAGTCGAGAACACAGCAATACGAGTCCTGGGATTGTTAGAAAGCTGTCTAGTAAACAGATACATGTAATTGCACCAAACACACTTACTCTCGCAGATGCTCGTTAATAAATTCGACGATTTTAGGCGCTCTATGCATCATCGATGAGTCTGTATCTATCTTATCAAACTTGCATCAACCTTGGTAGCCGCATGTGAAACCCTAATCCATGGTGTTTTCTTGACGCAGCGAAAAAAAATTCCTTCACCACCGCACATAGACACACCTCAGACTCTTACAACCGCTAGTACAATAAGACGCATTTGACATTTTGACACCTGTTGGCTTTTTTGTACTAATGTAGCATGTAGCGTAGCGAACCATTGCATGGACTTTTGCCTTTTGTTTGGATTTTACATAACCTGAAAAACAGAAACTGTCTTATGCTATATCAACTTGTCACTAGCTCCACCCTGGTCTGGTCTTGCTCCGTACCCTTTCGGGACTACAAACTAGTGTACATTTTTGTATTGTCTAACGCATCCGCTAGACCTACTTACACCATAATTGCTCATAAACAACTCGATATATTCGGACACCCTTCTTTCGTCCACCCACACATCTGCGTAACCTTATTAGCGGACAAAAACCCCCTTCCTCCGTTCCCATCCTTTTTTCACCTTTCACCGTCAGCCACACAGTCATGTCTTCAGTACGTATATTCTCCTGCCTAGGCCGTTGATTGGCCTGGCAAACGGTTCCCTGCCCCGTTCTGTCTGCGCGAATCGCCATTATCTGCCTCAAAACCCGCAACAGTGCCGCCGCCTAAGGTGCTCTTTCGCCCGTTGCACATGCATGCGCCGTGTATCCTATAAACACGCCCCATACTAACAGTTCTCTAGGGATACGGAAACTATGGCCAACAGCCCAACCCGTACCAGCAGTCGTACGAGATGGCGCCGTACGCCCAGCAGCAGCAGGTGAACGCCGGCGGCAGCGACCTTGAAGCCTTTTTCCAAGATGTAGACCGCATTCGTTCGGACATAATGCAGTTCGAAGACCGCGTCTCCCACATTGAGGCTCTCCACGCCAGGACCCTCAACGAAATAGACGAGGAAAACCAAATGATCGCTGAACAACAGCTCGAGGCTCTTGCTACCGACGTCTCCTCCGCCGGCCAGGGCCTCAAGAAACAGATCCAGCTTCTTGAGAACTCCGCAAAGAACGACTCTACAAAGCGAATCCAAACCCAAAATGTTAAAAGGAAGTTCATGGACGCTATCCAGCGCTACCAGAGTGTTGAGGCTGCGTATCGGTCGCGTTACAAGCAGCGCGCCGCTCGCCAATATCGCATAGTCCGCCCGGAGGCCACCGATGAGGAGGTCAACGCGGCTATAGAAGACTCCGCAGGCCAGCAAATCTTTTCCCAGGCACTGCTGCAATCGAATCGACGCGGCGAAGCCAGAACTGCGCTCACAGAAGTGCAGGCACGTCACCGCGATATACAGCGCATAGAGCGTACCATGGCCGAACTTGCGCAGCTCTTCAAAGACATGGAACTGATGGTAGCAGAACAAGACACAATGGTTGCCCATATTGACGACAGGGCGCAAACCGTACAGAACGATATTGAACAAGGCGTTGCCGAAACTGACAAAGCAGTACAACACGCTAAAGCTGCTCGTCGCAAACGCTGGATCTGTTTCGGTATCATCTGTGCTATCCTTATCATCGTTGCCGTCATCATCATCGCGTGGTACTTCTCTACCCATTAAGCGCCCCCCTTTGCTTAGTGAAACTTGCACAAATAACTGCTCCATTCTCCGCCCACCTGTACGCTGTGTTCCTATATGGCGCCCTGTTGTTTTACAGCCTAACAAGTCTCTCTTTACCGTACTCTAGTTCTATTATACTAATATTTTATTTGCTACAAGTAAATCTGACCAATCACAGCCGTCCAATGGTCCCAAACTTTACCATCCACCTCGAAGACCTTTTTTTGTGCAATTTTCTCTCTTCAGTTTTTCTCTCTGTGGATTTTTTAGTTCACGGATCATGAATATTCATCGCTGTCGTTTTGTCGACTGGGAGCCTGCTGTTGTCACTACGTTGGCATTCTCTGATGCTGAAAGCGTGGACACTTTGAGACTCGCTGCCGGCCGTGCGAACGGTGACATAGAGATATACGACCCGCGATACAATTGGGCCTTAGAGTCATCGATCAAGGGCGGCAGTGGCAGATCCATAGAGAGCATGGCTTGGTGCAAGGGATTACTGTACACTACTGGCGGAAGCACGACCGTGGTGCAGTGGGATCTCCTGCTGGCAGTGCCTATGAATCAATATACGCTGCACTCTATTGTCTGGTGTATAGCGTCAAATGGATCAAACTTGGCCGCAGGATGCGACGACGGCGCTGTTGTTGTCCTGTCGGCAGAAGGAGACCAGAAACTTTTACAGAGACAGCCTAGCAGAGTTCTCAGCATCACTTGGATAGATCACCGCATAGCAGGTGGTTGCGCTGACGGCCGTATACGTGTATGGGATTCACAGACCGGCCATATTATTGCTACAATGACTGCCGATAGGCCCTCGCGGGACGAAGATATAGTTATTTGGTCGATAAAGACTCTCGAAGATGGAAATATTGCTACTGGAGACTCGACAGGTGCAGTGTCGTTCTGGAACACAACGCATTACACTCTTATGCAGGTTTTTCGCAACCACAAGGCAGACGTGCTTACTCTAGCCACTTCCGGGTCTACGTTGTACTCGGCAGGTGTCGACAAGATCATACAATGCTACACGAAAATTGACAGGAAGTGGGCTCAGACCAATTCCCGGCTATTACATGGCCACGATGTCAGAGCCTTATCTCTCTACGAGTCTCCGTCTCTTAAGACGCTAGTTTCCGGTGGAGTAGAACGATCTATTGTTATAAGTTCAGCTGACCCGTTTGAATTTGCTCAAGGTCTGTTCCGACGGATACCCATATCCCCACAGCGACCTATTGTCTCTGTTAACCAGTCCAAAAGACTCATTGTGCTCTGGTATGAGTCGACTGTGACAATCTGGGGACTAGGCGCAGACGCCGAGCACAAATCGTACCGAAAACTCGTTTTAATGCAGTTAAACACCGAGGAATTCATAACACACGCTGCACTGTCTCTAGATGCATCACTACTGGCAGTTGCAACTGCCCTCGAAACTAAACTCTACAAGCTCAAATGGAGTTCGAACTCACCCGCGCCTGAAATATTGAAAGCTGATCTGCCTTTTGATCACGGCGCTAAGCTCGTTGCGCTTGTAGGATCAGCACAGCATCCTTCGCTGATCCTTGTCACTGAGGCCTCTGACGTCCTGCGTCTGCCTGCCCCGGGCGCAGACCGACCCGGCACGCTCGACGTGATCAGTGACGAGCAAAATGACCCTTCTAACCCGATAAATATCATAGCCACAGGAGATAACGATCTTGTTGCAGTTGGCAGACTATCAGGTACTATAGACGTGTACAGCGGCGCTCGTGGCCGGCATGTGTGTCGGGTGCCTGGACTTGGTGCCATGATAACGTCATTGTCGCTGCAGCAGAATCTTTTGGTGGCAATAACTGCTGAAATGAGCATTGTCGAGTACGACACCTCCTCAAAATCGTTTACTAAATGGAGCAACAGGAACGCGGACGTTGTTCCCGAAGAACTCCGGTGTCTCGTGGACAAGTGTCTAGGGATCTTTTACACCAAATCTAAGCCGGAACTTATATGGCTTTGGGGAGCGAATTGGATGGCGTACATAGACAAATCAAGCGATTTTGCGTTAGAAGAAGGCCGCAACCCTCTTAAACGGAAACGCGATGTGCTTTCGATCGCGCGGGAAGAAACCTCAGACGGTGTCTCAAACCTGGTACTACAGCGACGAAACGAGTCGTCCGATGCTGTGTCTTCCGCTGGCCAAGGAAAAGGCTACTGGATCACGTACAAATACAGAAACATCTTGTGTGCTTCTTCGCTATCGGCCGACGAACTGGTAGTGGTCGAAAGGCCGTCGTTTGACATCAAATTGCCGCGGTCGTTCTGGACAAAGAAGGTGGCAGTGAATGGAGCCTAGTAGCAGCATGATATCAGACAATAACTGTTGATTATATCATTGTGAGACGAATTTGGACGACCATCATTAAAATACATGTACGATTCTCTATCACGTGACTGGTAAAGCTTATAAGCCGTAGTTCTGTTTCAGACGGGAAGTAAACAAATAAAGATAATTTTTGCTGTTTCCCCACCCAAGATCGCAACTTAGCTTCTTTCATTACCGAGATCGCTGACCGGTTTTGTTCATCTTTGCCCCCTTTATTAGTTTCCGGTAAGCCGATGCTGTGGCGTTGGTGGAGACGTGATAAACATGGGCCGAGGGCGCCGGACGAGATGAAAGTGGACATGGGCAAGGGCATTGTGCCGGTTGTTCAATCGGACAAGATTGTGTGGCCTATGTCGGCTCGATTCTCGGACCTGGAGTCCATGTCGAGCGTAAGCACATGCAGTACGTTTTCTGAACCTGAAGTATCGTATGTTCATGCGTATGCTGATGGACATAATGCGGAAATGAAAGAGATTTTGCCTGAACGTATTAAGCAGCAGAACACTTCCGACGGGCTCGATGACTGGGGCTTACCGTTAGGTATTTCACTATGCAACGAAGACAATCGCAGCCGCCAGTTTGTGAGTGAAGATGTCCATAAGCTACTGGCTGTGTTGTATTGCATTTCGATTATTAGGCCGAAAGTGTCATATGAGGGCCAGAGCCTTCTTTTGTTCTTATTGAGATGCTGCCATGAAGTATCGAAACAACGGCTCAATAGCAGAGCTATGGAGAACAGTAGTGAACCAGCTCTCAACTTTCATTTATGGGCATTTTAGCAATATTAAATAAGAGGTACGGTATATTTTGAGTACAATTTAAATCAAATACGATGCATCATAAACTACGTAAAGGGAAAAGATTTGATAATGACAGCCATATAATGATCCAGAAATCACTTCAATTTTGGTCAATTCTAGTTATTCTACTTTTCACTATTGCAATAGTACAAGTTGCTATAGGTAAAGATGATATACATTAGTACAGTTTTTCTTCTGTTTGTCTTTATGCTTCAAATTTTGTCAAATGCAATTCCCTTTAAGGTGCGCGTCATTGCGTTTATCATCTATAGACGCGAATGCTTTTTTATGCAATGCAGAAGAAAAAGAAAGAACAATAATAATTGCGCCGGGTGACTATCAATTCATGCAAGTATGCGTATGTTTGTATGTATGAATGTATGTGTATATGCAACAGAAAACACAGGCGACCTTCTCTATATTTTGCTTTATCTCTTCAGGTCATTTAGAAAAACTGGTCTTCGTCATCTTCCGTCCAGTCACCGAACTTGAAGCTACCCATGTGCTTCTGTTTAGCTAGGTTCTCGGCTGTGAGGTAAGGCTGCAATGCGTCATCGGTAAATCCTTGAGACTTGTTAGCGGCAGCCCATCCTTCAGCAATAGTAAACATATTCAGTGAGTCGTTCGCGCTGGACGCTGTTTCTGGGTCGTACAATACAATGTAGTCTTTACCTGGTCTTTTGAGTAGACCGGCAGCCAGAGGCTTAGACTTCCCTTTTTCGTATTCGATCAGCTGTTTGAAAAAAGCTATTCCTGGCTCCAAAAATCCTGTGCTTTTAGGTGGGAACTTCACAAATGCAATAGTCGCTTCTTTAGTAGCCGGTGGAATCTGCTGCACAGATAGTGTAGGAGGTAGCGGCAGAAGTTTCGTTAATTGAGTGTTTATCAACGCCCCAGTGTCGACGTTACGTACCGTAATATACTCCTTTGTCACTGAAACAACCTGAACGCGTAGGCCACCAGTAGCAGTGTTTAACAGGGCATACTCTCCTTTTTTGACAGAGTCCAAGTTTGAGACTGTAGATCCGAGCGATAACGCAGACATAGCTTTCGTCAAGTCGCCTACAGCATGCAGCTGTGAGTAGTACAATGTTCCGTCCTGTCCGACACTCCGTACCATTATGTCAATGTATTCATCAACTTTGTCAGAGTATTTTTCTTCCGATCCGTTAGTCTCACCGGCAGATTGTACAGTCTCGATGTAGTTCTTCCAGATATTGATACCTGCAGACTTCGCGGCCCCTTGCGTGTCCACGAGCTCCTGGTAGATGGGCGACTTGTCAGCAGAAACTTCATGCACCGTTGCGAGTCCTTCACGAACTAAAGTCACATTGAACGCCTCTTTAGAGCCCGAGGTGTACAATAGTCCAATGAACGCGCCAGTTCTATCGACATTCAGGACTTCAACTTCCACATCTCGCTGCATGAGTCTGTCTGAGCTGTAGTCGAACGACTCCTGGCCAAATGGTTCGCCAGTATCTTCTGGGTTTCGAGCAAATCGCGGCGCGCGAACACCTGCTAAGATGAAGCTTATGCGAACATTTTCCCGTGGTATGAGAACGCGGAACCGCGAGCCAGAGTTAACGAAATCGACAACGGCAGGCACACGACCTCTGCGCACGAGTGCGTTCAGGAAACTCTTTGCCTTTGTTGCAGTTTCAGATGCGTTGACGGTCCTATCTGGAGGTGGAAGCTCAGAGGCGAACATGCCTTTCTTTTCTTTGGCAGCGATGCTGGAGACCTCAAGCAGCTGGTCCCACAGCGGCGAGCGGTCTGTGTCGCCCTTGCGGTGGTGGACTATCGATACCATGCCAGCCTCGCTGAGCTTCAATGATACGTCTTCGCCCTGTACACACACGGTTGCAATAACGCGCTCGTCAAAACCGTCTGATGCCGGGCGCCTGCCCAGTTGAGTAACGGTCACGCGCTTGCCAATCAGCAGACGACGAACGAACTCCTTGGCAATGGTGGCAAATGGCGCCTGCGTAGGGTCGGACTGTCGCGGCCCACGGACCGAGGCAAGACTGATAGTCATTTCTTTGCGGGCAGCGTTACGCACGACGATTGTATCAGCGGAGATGACGCGCGAAACAGTGTAGTCGTCGGACTTGACAGGCGAAGCCGCAGGAAGCGGCTGGGCCTTACCCTTCCAGAGGCCGATACCAGCAGCTCGTGCAGCTGCTTCAGCACTTCTTAGGCTTTGCATAATCTCGAATCCGACATAGGGGCTCTGCCAGTCGGAGACGGTAGCGCAGCCAGCTTCGAGTATTTTTTGCGCGACATTGACGGAGTCGCCAACTGTGACCAGCGCGACAGGAAGGCCCTGCTGCGTAGAGGTGACGAGCGAGACATAGACGTTGCGTTGCAAGAGATGCGATTCTACAAAGCGCAGGGACTCATCGCCGTAGAATTCGACACCGGGCCCATCCTCTGAGGGACGGTGAGAGGAGCGCGGTGCATGGATACCGGCAATAGAGAGCCAGGTGGATATGTGGTGAGAAGGGGTGAGAAATATGCGAGCGTGAAGACGATCGCCATTGGCCACGCGTTCGATGACGGCAGGGAGGGGTTTGTTGAGGATTTCCTTGAAGAGGTCGTTGGATATATGCAAGTCGAGGTTTATGATGTTGGGCTCTGCAGTCCATATGCCCTTGCCGTCGAGCTTAGCGGAAGCCTCGGAAGTCTGCAAAAGTTCGAGATAGTCCGGGCTAATTTCCTCGCGCCTGAAGGTCTCATCGCGGAGCTTTGCGAGGCCTTCGCGCAGTAGGATTTGGATAATATCGCGATCACCGAGGTAGACGTTTCCGAACTCACGGGGCTGTTGGGAACCAAGGGAGTAGAAAATTCTAAAAGTGACGTCCTTTCCGATAAGTCGGGTTCGGAGGTATTCGCGGACAAAAAAATTGAAGTAGTCCTCACATCCTGGGCCCAATTCGTCCCTTCTATGTTGGTATGAGGTGATGTAGGCAAGACAGAGTGTTCGTTCTGCAGGGAGCTTCCCGGGTACTTCTTTCGTCAAAATGATGGTGTCGGAAGATAGCACTTGTTTGACCTTTCCGGTATAGAGCATAGATAGATATGGATAGCGTGAAGAGTGGTAGAGAAGGTGGGGGGAGAGGGAGAGTGAGGAGATGGTAGAAGTATAAGCAGATTTCGCAAGAAGTAGTTCGTTTGAAAAAACCCCGATTACGACTAGATCGAAACGTGCAACTAAATACAATAACGTGTAATGCTTGTGCGAATGTATTCGAACAATATACAAAAACTTATAGTAGCAATAAGATTGAAATTGCTATCGATTTGTTTCGTTTGTGTGGTTTTTTTTTGGCTTACCTTGTGTTTTTTATATAAGTTTTTTCTAGTGCTCGAGATTTTTAACCTTCTAGAAACTTAAACTTTTTCTTCGGAGTCCCAAGACTCACGGCACACCGTAGTTAAGGTTTTTTATACCATAGAGGAGGTTTAAAGTCCCACTTGTGGGCGAGAATCTCTTAGCATAGCCTAAATAAAGCATAGCCACTGTTGGTCCTCCACCATAATAGATTCCACCAGCATTGTGCGCAACACAAGTATCGTAATTCTAGAATATTCTTTCGAGGGCTTATTATATGCGAATAATTAGCGGTGGGCATCTAAAATTTTATAGACGCTTCTAGATTATATCGTAAAAGCTTTGTGTACCTGGCGTCTGCTTTCTCTTAATTGCCTAATTTTTTCTCTTGTTTTTCCTTATTTTACTGAACCCTTGCAAGTCAAGTCAAAACTTTCTTCTGAATCAACTGCTTCCACCGTTCGATGGAGATACTGCAGGCTCTTGAAAACGTCTAGAGATTCATTTTCCTTGATGAATATTGTTTACTATAATCAGAACACCATTCTCAGTTCAGTTTTGCGATCTATCGATCGATCGATAGATTGTTTGACAGTTCGATGTGCTCGATAGCTCGATAGCTCGATAGCTTGTTCACCTACGCGTTTTCTAAATCTCCTTCCACAGACGATTTGAAATTATTCAGTTTGACACTTTTAGCTACACCATACGAACTGCTTTCGGATCTGAGATAGAACGTCTCCGCAAGTTCGATCGCTTTCGCGTTTCCATCGCAGAAACTGAACTGTTAATTAAACTGTCATTGCTTTCTTCTTCATGATTTCTCATTCGTTGTTTTGCTTTATCTCTCTCTAATAAGCTCGCGTGTCGCTAATTAACTTTCCGCATCTAGATCTATTCACAGACGTCGCCATAGGCCCCCGTCTTGGCGCATCACGCACGTATACTAAAATCTCTATAACCTTCTCACAAGTATACACACGCGCTTTTCGATTTTCTTATTTTGTGCCTCTTCACATCGCTGCCCCTCCCCACCTGTTTGGCACCCTGCCACCCATAGCCTATTTAGACCTTCCCCATCTTCATCTTATTTGCCGTTTCGGGCCGAACTTTAAACTTATTCTACACCGAAACAGCTGATTTCGGTTTTTACCCCTTCCTTCTTCCATAAGGAACGTTCTCGGCTGATCGAGAATTGATAGGAATATTAACGCAAAATGAGCTTCGAGACCTTCATCATTAAGCTTTTTTTTTATTGTATACCCTGAACCCTAGAACTATTTCCTTTAAAATACGTCGTATTTCGTAACTCCCAAAATGCTTTCCAGCGCTCATTCGAGCTTTGTTGTCTCGGCCAGTCGTATTTCCAGCCCTGTACTGTTGCTTGCGCCTTATATGCTGCCCGCGGCATAAAAGAAGGCTTGCTAGCACCCTATGCGTCCTGCAGCTGTGCTCTTTGCGCTCTCCAGCGCGCCTCTGACCGTCCTTATGTCTCGTCTGACCGTGCAGAATTGGGACTTGCCGTTTACGGATCACCTCTGCCAGCCATTCAGTTTTCGGTCCATGCAAGTATATATGTGCTTCTCTGCCCCGATGTTGCTTCGACAATTACTCGACAATGCCCCAATACAACGATATTTGCGACGTTGATACGCTTAACTCTGAGGAGATCATCCCAAAGGTGTTCCAGACGCCGCAGTCATCCGCTGAAAGGCTCAAGAAACACTTCCGCAAAAAGATCTTGCGGACTAAACAGTTCGACTCGCCGATCCCTGAACAGCAGAATATTTGCGCAGATCTAGATCATTTATTTGGTTCTTTGCCTGCTCAAGACACAGTCTACGAGGGTCAGGCGTTTCCGCAGGCCACAAAAGAACAGCTGCGGGAACGCCGTAAGCTTCTGTTCGTCAACAGGGCACCAGTATCATCGCACTACAGTGTCGATACGCTCGCGGCCAGCGATCCGGACTTTGTGCCGCCAGCGAAGCTGCCCAGCATGCTGAAACTTAATGTGCCGGTATCTGCACACCCACGAAGGATTGTCAGCGATTCGGCCGCTCGCAAACCGCGCCCCACTGAGACATCCACCCCCAGAAAACTCTCGATCTCGAACACTCCCGATACCTCTACATTCTCGGAGTTTATAGACGATTTCATGGCCTCACAGAGATTTCTCGATACCACTAAACATATTCAGCACATTTCACCTAAACCCCGTCACGTTTCGCAGCCGCAGACTGTTAGACTGCCCGCTGACGACTCGGCCCCTACAACTGCAGCTTATAGACACAATTCATTGAACGTGCCTAAAACGCGCAATGTCTCTATCCCCGCGCATCAGAAATGCAACAGTCTACCGGCACCCAGAGTCACAAAAATTATATACACATCACCGCCAGAACAATCTACGCCCGAGTCTGCGCCGGCCTCAACAACTGTTTCACGCCATGTGTCGGTACCGACCTCTGCGCCGACTATATCATCAAAAGAGCAGTCTCAAGCTATAATTAATTTGTCTAAAGCATTTGCTTGGATGACGAAAATGAAACCAAAGTCAAAGCCAAAAGCAGAACTTGCCGAAGACAAGTCTCTGCTTGCTGTTGCAGTGAACATCTACACATCGGTGATCTTAGAATACTGTCCGCCATTACACGCACCATTTGACATTATTGGTGAAACTGAGACGTATTTGAGAGCGGCCATGGTCGGGATCGAACTTTCTGCCGTCATTTATGGCCTCTACGAGGTTGCCGGAATCATACAATACATCTGCTGGCTGGTCCGCACCGTATGTATTCCTATTGTCTTTCTTTTTCAGCTGGTATTTGCACTTATAAGCATTTAGACACTGTTATCGGTCCCATAAAAGGTACAGGTTAGTTATTAATTTATTGTTATTCATTGTTATCTATAGTCATATGATTTAGCCCGGTCGTTCGTCATCAATCAGTTGCGTCGCTGCATTTGTTTTCGGCCGATATCACAGACATACACTGAAACGGCCCTGAATAGGCTGATTTCCATAGCCGTATACGTCCATCATCGCCTGCAGACGCCAAAACAGTTCCTGTAACGTTCCACGATACCCGCCACACCTGCGCCTTATGGTCGTCGAATTCGCCAATAAGCTCAACATCGTACTTGTGGTCGCCGGTCGGTACAGTGTCGGCGGTTTGCGGCAGACGGTCTGGAGCAGAGGACACGAGCGCCTGGCTACTTTCGAGGTCTGATTTTGGCGAGAGCTTGAATATGCGCACTTTCTCGTCCTGGCACGCGGTCGCGACCAGCTCGAAAGAGCGGCCCATTGAGGGAGCCCAAGCAACCTCGCGCAATGATCCTGTGTGGCCGGGGAGCTCCTCGCACTGTGCGTACTTGTCGTCAGAAGATTTACGAAATATGTAGCAGCGCGACAAAGATCCCACAACCAGCTGTTCGGGCGCATACTTCGAACCACACCAGCTCAAGCAGTAGGAAGCGTCAGCTTCACGGGCGCCTTCAGGCTCGGGTACCACAACTTTCTCGAACACCAGCGACCAATAGTACAAATTGTGCGGTTCAATGGCTTCGTAAATACGCAGAGTACCGTCTGCGCCATTTGCAGCCAGTTTTAAACCCAAATGTACTGGCGCGAACGAGATATCGTGCACGGGCCCACGAGAGTCAGGCAACACTGCAACCCTTTTCCAACGACGCCCAGACGTGCGCGGCTCGTGGTCTACTTCTTGGAATATCTTGATTGTTCGGTCGAACGAGCAGGTGGCAATTACCTGGCCAAACTCCGGATGAGCCCATACGACTCTAGTAACAGAAGCTTCGTGCGCTTTGAATGAATCGTTCAATATCCAATTTGTGCTGTCCGCTGACTCGTCCAGGTCAAACACCTTAACTGTCTGATCTGACGAACAAGTAGCAAGCCGCGTACCGTAAAAATTATACGATACATCGTGAATTAAATCCTCATGATTGGTGTTGAAATTGTGCATTTCGATGTCTAGGTTTGGTACTTGAAGTTCGCCGTTGCTATGCAAACTACTTCTAGTCACATAAAACACAACGCGATGACCTGTTCTCTAACGTTGTCCTCGATGATTTCTGTGATCGCGTCGCTGTCGCTCTGTGCGCTCGCTGTTTATCATGGAAACGCCATTTTAGCGTGCATCGCGTATTCAATTGCCGCCTATTTTGTCACGTTGATGCTGATCCCCTACTGGGCCCCGTCCTTCATGGGTATAGGCCTCAGCGGTAGCGATCTCAACAAAGCCGATCGTCCTGTTATCCCCGAGACAATGGGTGCTGTATGCGGTATAGTCTACCTTTTTGTTCTCTACTTGTTCACGCCGTCGATGTTTTATCAGTATATTGTCACCGAGACATCAGGCGGCGGAAACCGCGATGCTGGGATAGAGCTTATAGGACAATCAATGTCCTCGTTCCCTCATTCCAAGCTCGCAGGCTACTTATCTGGCATTCTGAGTCTCCAGAGCATGCTTATCCTCGGTGTCGCCGACGACCTGTTTGATATTAGATGGAGGCACAAGATTCTGCTACCGGCAGTCGCTGCAGTACCTTTGCTGATTGTCTATTATGTGGACTTTGGCGTGACTTTCGTGATGATCCCGCCGAAACTGCAACCATTGGTCGGTGTGTCACTAATAGATCTAGGTATTTTCTATTATGTCTATATGGCAAGCGTGACAATATTCTGTCCTAATGCGATTAATATATTTGCAGGTGTCAATGGACTTGAGGTGGGCCAGTCGGTGATTATCGGAATATGCACCATCATAAACGACTTGTCGTACATATCGCGACCAGATCATCCAGCACAGTTCTCGCACCTAATGTCATTCTACCTTGTACTGCCGTTTCTAGGCGTCTCTTTGGCTTTGCTGAAACTCAACTGGTTTCCGGCAAAAGTCTTCGTTGGCGACACGTACTGTTATATGGCAGGCATGGTGTTCGCTGTCGCAGGTATATTAGGCCATTTCAGCAAAACAATGCTGTTGTTCTTTGGGCCGCAGGTGTTTAATTTCATTTATTCGGCGCCGCAGCTCTTCTCATTAATACACTGTCCTCGGCACAGACTGCCTAGACTAAACGAAAAAACTGGCCGGCTAGAGCCTTCACGCGCTAACTTGAAGGAACATCCACCAGGAACGCTAGGTATGCTCATACTCCACGTGTTTGAGAAGCTGCATCTAGTTAAATTATGGCGTGACGATAAGGGCAACGTCGTAGAAACATCTAACCTCACTTTCATAACGCTGGTCCTCGTTTGGTTTGGACCTTTGCGTGAGGACATTCTCTGCACGGTACTGATGGTGGTACAAGGAGCGTTCGGACTTACCGCGCTGGGTATGAGACACTATATTGCGGCCATTGCGTTCGGATCAGATAACTTATAGCGGTCTTACTGCTCCGGTTGCTGTTTTAAAGCGTTCCGTTCTTTGATCACCAGATCCGCCCACTCTTTCACCTTCGGATGCGTGATTGCAGGCAGCACCGACAGGAAGTCCGACAAGTCAAGCGAACCGTTCGATCGTCGTTCGTATTCGACCATCTGCAGCAAGAGCTCGAACTTGTCAACACTTTTGACGAATAAAGCTTCAGGTGTAGTGCCCTGTTCATACTCATGCCATAGTTCTCTCATTTGGAGGTCGCCTGTCCCGGCTAGCTTGGTGAGCAAATCCATAGTTTCCGACTCCCTGCGGTGTTTCTCCTCGGAGGAGATGTCATCGCGAGGAGTGAAATCGCCAACGAGCGACTCGGCCATGTCGTGAACGATAGACATCTTAATACAGCGGTCGCGATCAAGGTCTTTTGGCGCTAGGAAGCTGATTATGCCCATTCTGTACATGTGATCTGAGATTGATTCTGGGTTAGGCACGCCGAACTGCACCCAGCCGGTGCGTTTTGTCGTCTTGAGGTTCTCCAGGATATGGAAGAAGCCAATAGGGGCTTTTTGTTGAGCCGATTGTGATAGCTGGTCATCTGGAGACCACATAGCAGAAGCGGCAGGGGATTGTGTGAAAAGGAGAGAAAAATGCACAAAATTAGAGTTTTGCGAACACTGACAAAATAGGCGCACGCAACTTCGAAACTCAACTCATTTTTTTTGGGCGCGATCACAACTTGTCAGTGGCGTTTTCTCCTAGTCTAATTTGTTCCTTGAGACTCCAATAAGCCCATGTCAAT
Organism: Tortispora caseinolytica NRRL Y-17796; assembly: GCA_001661475.1. Taxonomy (NCBI): domain Eukaryota; kingdom Fungi; phylum Ascomycota; class Trigonopsidomycetes; order Trigonopsidales; family Trigonopsidaceae; genus Tortispora; species Tortispora caseinolytica. The sequence continues at coordinate 83,949 of KV453843.1, forward strand.
ACGTCAGAGCAATCTAACGGAAATGTCTTGCGCATCGATAAAGTTACGCCTCTGAACAGAAGTAGTCTATTTCAGGGCAAATGCGGGGTCGCATCGATGAGATCAAATAGCCAAGAGTGAACCAAACTTTCGAACAGCAGTCGTCGTTGCTATGTTGACGCTTATTAGCTTGAACTAAAAAAAAGCTTAGCTATATACGCGGGGTGTTCGCAGTGTTGTACATTTTTCGTTTCGGGTTATTTCGCTGTGAAGGCATTTAGAGTCGATCATGGATGAATAAGTGTGCCGATAATAAAGCGATTAAATTGGCGATCATCTTAGGCCATCTCAGAAATAGTTGGCCGGCGATTTCATATCACAGTAGGCTTCCTAGTGCTAGTATTCTCATGCATAGTATTGTTGGGGAAAGAGGAATGGACTCTAGGGTTCCTTAGCATGCGGGGGTGGGGCAAAATGATACTAGGAACGCCAGCACTCTCTGGCTCCCGTGCACATGATACACCAAGTCTCATAATAATAAAAACTCGATTATCTTGTTCAGTTTCATGCAACTTAACCAAGCACAATGTTTTTTCCCGTTTACATAAGTTAATTTCACTGCATGAAACGGAGTATTTATCTACTTTCCGGTAACAGAATAAGGTTTCATTTTACTTCAGAAAGCTTATGTCGAATGAAACCCAAACTCCCTACGTTCCCCTCGTTAAATAGGCGCCGAAACTGCAAGACTACAAACTTCACGACAACTAGCCTTCTTTCGTCACTTTAGCTAGTCAGTTATTGCAGCGTTTGCCACCCTTTTTTCAAGAACCACTAGCTTGGCCTACACGCGCTTAACTGTGATTATTGCCGTCCCCAGTTCACGAAAATGGCCCCGCACAAGAAATATTCCCGCAACATTGTTTACGACAAACCTCCTTTCTCCGTCATCGTCTCGGAGCCTAAGGAAGGCGAGACGGGAATCTTCCGCAGCCCAAGCTCCAAGGATGCTCTCATGACTTCACCTGATCCCAGTATCACCACTGTCTACAACATCCTGGAATACGGCGCGAGAAAATATCCCTCCAGACCCTGCCTTGGATCGCGCGTCCTCAAAACTGTTATCAAGGAGTCCAAGAAAGTGCCCAAAATGATCGATGGTGAGCGCGTAATGGTCGACAAGGAATGGGAGTATTTTGAGCTCTCTCCCTACAAGTATATTACTTACACTGAGGCTCACAATATCGTCAAAGCGACAGGATCCGGCCTCAGAGAGCTCGGCATCCAGCCAAACGGCAAAGAACGCTTACACATGTTCGCCGCTACTTCTCAGTACTGGCTTACTACCGCTCTGGGCGCTATGTCTCAGAATATTCCTATCGTCACCGCCTACGATACTCTCGGTGAAGATGGTCTTATCCACTCCATCAAAGACACTGAAACTCGCGCCATATTCACAGATGCAACCCTGCTGAAGAGCCTCGTCAACCCGGTCAAGGAATGCCACCTTATTCGCTATATATTCTACCGCAACGATCATCCTGCCGATGCTCCTGCGAACATCGATAACGAAATAATTGCTACTCTGAAGGGTATCCGCGGCGACATCCAGATCATGCCTATCAACGACCTTATCAAGCTTGGACAACTTCACCCACATGACACCATCCAGGCTGATCCCTCTGACCTGGCCTGTATCATGTACACCTCCGGCAGCACAGGCAAACCCAAGGGCGTTGTTTTGAAGAACTCAAACGTAGTAGCTGGCGTAGCCGGCGCAGACGGCACCGTCAACCGTTTTCGGTACTTCTTGTCTCCTGAAGACCGAATTATCACCTATCTTCCTCTTGCTCATATTCTCGAGTTTGTAGTCGAACTTTCTGGTCTTGTCTGGGGCACAAGTTTGGGTTACGGCACCGTACGCACTTTGTCGGATTTGAATGTCCGCAACTGTTTGGGCGATATCCGCGAATGCCAGCCAACTGTTATGGTTGGTGTCGGAGCTGTCTGGGAGACCATCAGAAAGGGAATCATCAACAATCTCGAAAAGCAATCTGCGCTTGTGAGAAAGCTGTTCTGGAGCGGTTACAAATTGAAGCAGATTATGTCTAATTACGGAATCCCTGGACAAGGTGTAATTGACTCCGTGATTTTCAAGAAAGTCAAGGTTGCAACAGGCGGTAAATTGCGAGTTCTTTTTGCTGGCGGATCAGCCGTTTCTACGCATACTCAAGAGTTTTTATCGCTTACAGTAGCACCAATGATTATTGGTTACGGCTTGACCGAGACTTGTGCTATGTGTTGCATTATGCCTCCTTCTGAGTTATGTCTAGGCACTGTGGGTGGGCCTGTCACCTGTATAGAAATGAAGTTAATTGACATTCCCGAGGCTGACTACTACACCAAATCGAACCCTCCGCAAGGCGAGATCGTTGTGCGTGGACCTCCTGTCACTTCTGAGTATTTCAAGAACGAAGAAGAGACTAATGCTGTGTTCAAGGACGGCTGGTTCTACACTGGTGACGTTGGTGAGTTGACTCCTACTGGCCACGTGAAGATCATTGACCGACGCAAGAACCTGATCAAGACGTTGAACGGAGAGTACGTTGCATTGGAGAAGCTGGAGTCTATCTACAGATCGAACCCGTACGTTGCGAATGTATGTGTGTACGCCGACTCTACTCGTTTGAAGCCTATTGCTATTGTGCTGCCTAATGAGCCCAAGCTCGTTGAACTTGCGAAATCGTTGGGCATAGAAGGCGATCATTTGCAGTCGCTGGTTCACGACGAATTGCTGGTTAAGAAGGTATCTTCGTCGCTTATTGAAACAGGCAAGCAAGGGGGACTAAAGGGCATTGAACTGATTAATACTGCTGTGCTGACTGACAAGGAATGGACTCCGCAGAACGGGTTTGTCACTCCTGCGCAGAAACTGCAACGTCGTGCTATTCTCGAGGACAACCGTGCTGCTGTGACTGAAGCGTACAACCGCACCGAGGGTAATGCATGATAAGCGTCAGAATGTGTTGTATTCTCCTGTCCACGATAGGTATGTAGACTATATGAGGCTTGTAATTACCGACCCACTGGTAATGTACGTAACGCAAAAGTAACATTGTTCGCTGCAATTGAATTAACGGTAGCATTGTGAATCGTGAACTCTAAATTAGAGTTTGGGCAAGACGATATTTTTTAATCCGAGGAACAGTGTTTCCCCACAATACTACTTTTCTTTAGTCAAACATCGTTAGCGATTTTCGTGCGTTTTTTGCATTTTTGAGGTTGCAACGTGGTTGGGTTTGTGTATTTGCTTGTATTGCTCGAAGGAAACGGCGATACTGTTCGTAACGGCGATCACAGAGCGTTTGAGAGGCAACCGAACGCTTGCGAACAGCGGTTGTAGCGTTTTGCAAAGGAGATCACGTGAACATAAATGTCGACTGTACGTGTTTTACGTACAGTGAAAGAAGTACGAGCGTGGAAAAAGAAATTTCAGAGCATAGGACTAGTACCGACAATGGGGGCATTACATGAAGGACATCTAGAACTTGTGCAGCGGAGTATGGCGATGAACGAGAAGACTCTCGTTTCTGTGTTTGTTAACCCGTCGCAATTTGCACCAACAGAAGATTTAAGCACGTACCCGCGGACATTGGAGGCCGATCTGGCGTCACTAGAACGGTTCGGATCAAACGTGTCAGTGTTTCACCCGCCAGTGTCCGAGATGTACCCGTGCGGGATCAGCACGAACATAGACGAACAAATAGGGGCGTTTGTGAGTGTTGACGGGATAGGATCGAAGCTGGAAGGACAGTTTCGACCTCATTTCTTCCGTGGAGTTTCAACAGTAGTGACGAAACTGATTAATATTTGCGCGCCGCGGTACACGTACTTTGGACAGAAAGACGTTCAACAGACAGTAGTAGTGCGCCGGCTAGTGAATGATCTGTTTCTTCCTACTGAGATTGTCATATGTCCGACAGTACGAGAGTCTACTGGGTTAGCTATGAGTTCACGAAACATCTATATGGACGATACGACGAGATTTAAGGTTGCACCGAACATTTTCAAAGCATTGTGTGCGGCAGAGAACCGTTACCGAGAGATGGCGCAGACAGAGGAGAGTGTGAGCGCGCAGGTGATTAAGGAGGCAGGCCTCAAAATTCTTGAGGCGACACCTGGTATTCAAATAGAATATTTTGAGGTCTCTGATCCCGTGACTCTTGATTCTTTGGACACTGTCTCGTCAGCAGCCAAAGCCTCGCAGCCGCAGCATCCGGAACAATGGACCGCCATTATATCTACTGCGATTACTCTACCAGGCCGTGACCGACGCGTCCGTTTGATTGATAATGTTGTTCTGTAATGTAAATCATAATCATTATGTTATTTTTGTAGCGGCTCAACAACTTTAGAGACTTGGTGACTTGACGACTTAATGATCTGCTGGTCTGTTGCATTTTCACCTCTACACCACCCCCACCGCTTATATGTCATCGTCGGAGGAGGACGACCATTCGGCGCATGGGATCGCTGAATCTTTTGATCCGCCATTTAATATGCCTGTAGTTTTCAAGCGCGCGGCAGCTGATTTGTCAGCAAGACATGAAGCGACCACAGACGACCAGCAAAGCTCAGATATCCCCGACATTTACGGACCAGACGAAGGCTCACCGTACCCGGAGACCGAGATCGAGAAACAGATCCAATCGCGCATAAAAGCCGATATCCTTCGTTCAAAACTCAACTACTCTGACCCGTTCGACGAAGTTCACGATAGATATGGGTTCAGGCGGCAGACAGCCAAGATCTCGTTAGACCAATACAATGCCTGGTGGAAGGAGTATAGGCCATACATACAGCGCAGAGAACGCAAATGGCAGAATCTGATGTCAGAAGTCGGATTGTACCATAAAGACACAACTAATCCACCTACAAGGTTCCCGCCGCGGTCGTCAAAGGTCACCAGGTATATACGTAAAGGCATCCCTGCTGCATGGCGCGGCAACGCCTGGTTCTGGTACGCACAAGGACCTCAGTACCTCGCTAAGCACCCAGGACTTTATGATTTCTTGTGGAAAAGAGCATTTGCTAATCACAATAGAGACGCTGAAGTCATAGAACGCGATCTGCACCGCACTTTCCCGGACAACTTGCTTTTTGCCAACCACAACCAGACCGACGACGAGAGTCCCATGATTTCAGCACTCAGACGTGTTTTACTAGCATATTCTGAGTATATGCCTGCTACAGGGTACTGCCAGAGTTTGAACTTCCTTGCAGGTGTGTTCTTGATCTTTCTGGACGAAGAGAAGGCATTCTGGATGCTCGTTATCATTACACAAAAGTATCTCCCGGGCATGCACGATGAAAACCTTGAAGGAGCAAACATTGACCAGGGTGTCTTAATGATATCCGTCAAAGATACATTGCCAACAGTATGGAGCAAAATCGGTATGGGGTTTGACGGGTTCTCTGCAGATCAGGTACGCGAAACAACAGACTCTGCAGGTGCAACATCTCTCGACGACAAAGAGCTACTTACACACAGTCGCGCGTCTACGGAATTCATTAGAAAATTACCCCCAATCACATTATCTACAACGTCATGGTTCATGTCCGGGTTCATCGGAACGCTTCCATTTGAGTCCGTCGTCCGTATATGGGACTGTTTCTTCTATGAAGGCTCCAAAGTATTCTTCAGGATCGCCCTAACAATACTCAAACTGTGCGAGCCAGAACTGAATGCGCTGTCTGATCCTATTGATGTGTTCCAAACTGTTCAGGATGTACCGAAATCTATGGTCGACCCGAACTATCTGCTGACATCCTGTTTTAAGAGGAATAACGGTTTCGGTCATATATCTGAAGCTGAAGTGCGTGCACGACGGATGTACGTATCTGAGATTCGACGACGTTCTTCCCGTGGCCAGCTAGGACTTAACAGGAACGGAAACACCCCGTCAGACCAAAACTTCCAGCAGTGGGATAACAAAATGTACAAGTTCCAGAAGAGAAGTAACAGCCCTCTTCTGCACGGACTGCCGCTCCGATTGAGAATGCATCGTCTGAAATTAGCAGCTGATAACCATACTTAGACTGTGTGAATATGATGAACCATTTGCATGATACAAAAAAGAAACGCCAGAAAATATAATCCGATTAAACCCACTTCATTAAATAGTATGTATCAAGATTTAGCCAACAATCCCCTAGTTCCATTGGCTTCCCTCAAAGACGCTGGCAGATGCAGTAAACGAGAAATTGGGGAAATCTAAATGCTCCTTTTCAGACTGCGCCACTGGAATGGGGAAACCTCCATTCACTTCGGGCGACGACACGTATCCGTCGTCGATAAGGTCGTCGGCCGCTCGCGGTGTAGGAATGTCCACGCCGCCGCTTGTCATTGTTCCTTGTCGCGAGGACACGTTACTCACTGCATCCGCAAATGCATTGCGCTTCGCTGGCACCTTGGTAGCCTTCTGTTCGGGCGATATCAGCGGCATTGACGTGAACTCGTCCGAGAAATTCTCCGCCAACGCAGGGTCAGTAATAATAGGGACGATAGGTGGAGTGATACTTCTGTAGTCGTGCTCTAAGGCGTAGAAATCGACTTTGCGAAAGAACTTGTGCTTTTTTATCTTGTCTAGGTCGGCAGGCATGCATCCGCCAAGTCGCTTTCTAGGATCTTTTCTGAGTAAGCGGGTGACAAAATCTTTGGCGTAGGGGCTGAGATGGAACGGCAACACAAGCTTGGACTTAGTGATCTTCTCTATAATCTTCGAGTAATTGTTGCCAGTAAATGGTGGCGATCCGGTAAGCAAGTCAAATGTTACTGCACCTAAAGACCACCAGTCGACCGCGCTGTCGTACGGTTCGCCTAGCAGCACCTCGGGTGCAATATACTCTGCGGTCCCGAGAATAGTGCCGCACTGTTCACCGTCTTCAGGGATCTTCGACAAGCCGAAATCGGTCAATACCAAGTGTCCATGCCTGTCTAAGAGACAGTTTTCGGGTTTGAGGTCTCTATATACCACTCCGACGTTGAGATGCAAGTGCGTGAGAGCGAGCACGAGCTCTGCAATGTAGAAGGAGGCAACAGATTCGGTGAAGAGTCGCTGTTGAATCAGGTGAGTGAACAGCTCTCCGCCCTGGGCGTACTCGAGGATCAAGTAAAGTTTAGCTTCATCCTGCAGCGCATAGTAGAGCTTGACAATGAACGGGTGTCTAACCGATTCGAGGATCGCACGTTCGTTCTTTGTTTGTTCGTATGTGTGTTTCTGGACGACCATGGTGGCCTTTTTGAGCTGTTTCTGCGCGAACAAGCGATTTGTGGTCTTCTCTTTCACGAGAAGCACTTTGCCGTAAGCGCCGCGGCCTAGAACACGGATCGGTTGGAAATCTTCTGGACGCGGTTTGTTGGGCAGGCCATCCTGCTCGGCTCTAGCACTGACATAGCTGTTGCGGGTAGCGATGGGCACCTCATAGGAGGTTCCAAGTCGCGCTGCCGATGGCGAGCAAAGGCCACGAAGGCTCGAAGAAAGGTCTAGAGCAGTAGTTGCCGCTGCAGCGGTATTGTCGTCTACGACCTCTTCGTCGAGCTCCATTGATCTGAGTCTGTCATCCAGCCGGTGCACGTCCGGCGAGTCAAACGTCAGCGCAGGCTGTAGTGACGTCTTTCGGGAGTCGTCCAGGTCGTCGAACTGGAACACGTCCATAGCAGTAAAGGAGCGACAGCGTTAGGAGAAGTAGGGCGAGCGTGCACGTGTAAAGAGCAGGTGGTATGTCTGATAGGACAGAGAGAAAATAGGTAACTATGGGCTCTTATTGGTGGGTTAAAAGGAGCCGCACGTAGGGTCTGAAGCATGCATACGAGGGTCGCTGCTGCATCCACTGCTGCCACGTAATGTTCTGCTTCGCGCATGCAATGGAAGCATGATTGACGCACAATGGTATGAGCGTATAACAAGACTAGCGCCGTAGAGATGGTGATCGCCTGGACAGCATAAGCGATCTGAAACACGAGCTAACGGCGGTGACACCTTAGCGCAGACTTGGGAGATTTGGGGTGCTGTGATTGGCTGCAGGTGACAATAGTTAGTTAAACACAGTCCGCCTCCGCAAAAGTGAAGGAGGGTATGAGTGCTGGTTTTGGGGACGTGTACTCCGACTCGCACTCCGACAGGGAAGCGAACACAACTAATATAAAGAAGCGCCTGTGCCGGCTGAGCTAGCACAGACCGTGGAGGATTGGTTGATTAGTTGTGATTGTTTTGTGGCGTGTGACACTGATTGCCGCTGTGTTTTGTTTAGATAGTGGACAAATGGGAACTGTTACGGAAAGCACAGGCGATGCGTGTATCGACCGGGCGCTCAGACAGATGAAGAATTCGTGGGCAGATGCCGAGAAGGAGTTGCCGGTCAAACTTGATCCGCTGCTTGTCGAAATAATAGTTGTACCGCCTAGTCCGTTCACGTGCGAGGCGATGCGCCGTGCCAGGTACGAGCGCGCAGAGGAGCCGCTAAGCGGTGCCAAGGATGATCCCGCGTTCGAGAATTTAGAACTTGCAATGAACTCGATGATCGCGGTCATTGAAAACGAGCTGCGAGACGGTCAGCTACTGCTGGATCACTTGGGAATCAAGCACAAAGCTTCCGGCGATGATGAGAAACTGTACTCGCCAGACTTCTCTGTTGCGCGCCTTGCTACGCCGTCAACGTCTGTAGACAGTCTCAATGGCGGATTTCATTCATCAGTTAGCACCTCTCAACCCAGTCTGGCAAAAACTATACAAAATGAAGCAATCGCAAAGAGATTCTTCCTCAAGTCAAGTCCTCCACTCAGCATATCAGAATACGTTCACCGACTGCAGAAGTTCACGCCAATGGCCTCGATCGTCTACTGGGTCGCGCTGCACTACCTGCAGAACTTACCAATGCGTCTACAAGACCGCAATGTACACCGAATTGTTCTGGCTGCTCTGAGGATTGCCAACAAAATGTCAGATGACCATATCTTTGCACACAAGAAGTACGCAAACGTCTCGGGGATATCATCCAGCGAGCTAACAAACCTCGAAATCAGTTTCCTCTATCTCATGAATTTTAATCTCTCAGTGGACAAAAAGACAATCTCGCAATACTTCCCTGCTCAGTAGGCCCTCTGCATGGGTTCTTTGTGTGGGCGCAACGCGCCCTTTCTTGGGCCTGACTGGCCCTTGGGGCATACATATACAAACACCACTGCTTCCCCCAAGATTCTACAACCTCGTCAAACCTGCTCTTTGATCTTTGCGCAACAACAATGACTGTACTATCACCAAAACTGAAATTTCATATTGGAATTCCTACTCAAGTAGACGATACTACTTACAAATGGTCTACTGACGACAATTTAAAACTGTTCATACTGGCCTTGGCTCGTGTGCCGTCAGATCAGGCTTGGATCTTCTTCAACACTAGACACGATCTCAGTTGGCCTGTCTTCTATTCCAGATATGTCCAGATTGTCTCCCTTAAAAATGCTATGGAATCTGATAATCTAACTGTATCTCCGCCAGCAGCTCACATCATCGCGGCCTACACCACCGTCGCTCCTTTCCTGTCTCTCCCGCAGTATAACGCAGCCAGACAGGTATCGACGCCAAAACTCCCAGCTCTGTCGGCTTCTGTGCCTGAACCAGAACCGCAAGACCAGCTTGAGTACCCTGCATACGTCTATGCGCCGCCCCAAAAAGCGACTCCGCGATATGTGGCGGACACGGCGCGGCCGGTGACCTCGGGCTCTAGCATGCGTCGGCAAACGTTCGTCGAGCCTTCAAACAAATCGATGTATGTTGCACATACCGTTGCAGTATCGGCACGCGCTCCTGAAAGCGTGTCCACAAAAGACGAGTCGGCAAGTAGCGAAACGTTTACCCCACCAAAGGGCGAACAGTTCAAGAGCGCGGTCGAGCAGTTGCACACGCCGCAGTTGATCGACTATGATAGCTTTGCAGTGCCCAGGATGATGCTCGCCTCAGATACGGTAACTCTCAGCTCCAAAAAATCACATAGATTGTCTCCACGTCGTCTTTTTAAACGTTTTATTAAGACGAGTCACTGACATGCATAGATATGAAACAATTAAAACTCGTCATCCCATCGTCGTCGCATCCGGGCGCCCTGTGTGGGACCGTGTGACCCGCCATTTTCTGCAGGATTACCGCCCGGAGGCGCCCAGTTTGCTCCCATAAGAGGAGTGTATGTGCGCGACATGGTGTATGTTGTGACAAATGAGGCCGCTTTCGCTTTAGATTTGAATAAGCTGTATGAGGAAGTAGGAAATAATGGAGATGTGTTCGTTCCTGTCACGGAATGGCCGGGAAGACGCTGCATTGTAGCGTACTTAGCCATGCCAGTCGTCTGTTGAGGGTATGGAATAGTGTAGGGGCCTGCGGTCTCTGTAGCTGCGGGAGCATTGCCGTCTACAGGATCCTGTCCCGGTGGCGAAGTGAGAAAGCCGCCGTCATCGGCAACCGGCGAAGCGCCTGTCATGCCTGTCAGTTGAAATCTACCAGAGTACGCAATGAAAGGCTCGTCGGGCGAGTCTGTGAGAAACCCTGAGAATTGGAGAAAGTAAGGGCCATTTGTGCCTAGGGAGGGATCGATGACATAAGAGTAGGACATGGACGCCTCGTAGGCTGAGTACTGGACAGATTCCAGCAGGTAGTCAAAACAGTTAATATCATTGTTGGGGCCCGTGCAGATCATAATGCTCAGAGTCTCGCAATCTGAAAGAGACCAGCCGCTTGTGCCTTCGTCGGACCATTCGACGGCCATCGTGGAGCTAGCTGCGAAGGTCGCCGAGGGCGTAGGGCTGATTATTTCAAGACTAGCAAGAACGTATGTAGCGAGCAGGAGAATAAAAAGCATGCTGGGGTTTCTATTAGTATTGATACTCGGTTTGAGTGATATGCAAGAGAAAAAGGGGATGAAGAAACTTCTCGCTCAGAAGGTGTTTCCTGGCGAAGTGAGCAGACTAAAGAGCGTCGGGAAGGTGGTCAAGTGCAAAATACGAATATACTGAAGTCGCTTGAGATGCGGTATTCGTGAAGAATAAAAGTAGCGAAACAGCAATGTGCAGAAAGAAAAGTAAAGATTCAGCCTTAGTCGCGTGTAGTGTATTAACATCGCAAAGGTTCCCAAAAGGGAAAAAGGGGGCCTGTGGTTGGTGGGGTTAGTAGGGTTTTTTTGTAAATTTGCTTTATACCACGCACACTTCCGGAACCATCAAAACTGCTCAGATTTTGGCGCTTGACACCATGATTTGGCTCAAGAGCATTGTCAAAGTGATAGACAATTCTGGTGCGAATCTGGTAGAATGCATTCAGATTATGCGTAAAGGAAAGAAATCTGCAGGACGAATGGGTGACATGTTTGTATGTGTAGTTAAAGACGCACAACCGAGCACAATGAATACCAAAGTAAAAAAAGGAGAAGTACGTCGTGCCGTTCTGGTGCGATCTAAGAAAGAGATGCAACGTCCTGATGGCACAGTTATACGGTTTGACGACAACGCTTGTGTCCTGGTGAACAACGCCGGCGACCCTATTGGCACGCGCATCATGGGCGTCGTGGGCAAGGAAATCAAGAACTCTCCATATTCGAGGCTGGCTGCGCTGGCTCCTCGGGTAGTCTGATTTTCTTATTTACTGGCGTTTTGTAAATATTACAAGCAAGGCCCGGGCCGCGCTTGCAACATGAGCACGCACCCAGAGCTGCGAACCTATCACACTAGCATCGCGCTGCCGCTCAATGGCACTCCATCGATGGCAGTTGCTCGATAAAGCTCTACATCTAACTTATCTAATAACAGATTCATAACTCATAACTAGCGAAACGTCTTGTTGCACGCAACACACACATAGAACAGCGTCATGGCGGTCTCAGCCCTGCGCTGCTGCGACTGAAAGAACACACACTCGTGCGCATGACAGTTAGGGCATTCGCGGTCCGATCGTGGTAACGTCAAGTCGCTTCCAATATCCGTCACCACACCGGCAGTCTCCTGCGCCGACGCCATTAGCTCACGTTGCGAAACCAGCGGCGAGTCCGCGACCTCGACGTAAGAGCAGTTTCGACACGCATACAGCAGCCGCCGTTCCTCCTTGTCTTCCTGCGGGTAAAGCATATTGTTGCATTCTAAACAGAAACGAAAGCTGCTCATGACTGTGAAATACAAGCAATACCCGGCAAGATAAAGTATCTATGCAAAAACAGTAGTATGTACTTGCAGGAAATCGACCTGGTCGGTCGGCAGGTCAGTGCAAACAATTGTTCAGGAACTTCGTTACCATAGCAACATAATCTCACTATTTTTCGGCTCGCTCGAGGACCAGAACAGAACGCAACCCGAACGAACTTCGCGGCATATTTTTCATCTTTCTTTACTGCGAAATGATAGCTTTAAAAGCGGCCGCCAGATTACGCGTAGTCGGTGTTTATAGAGGTGCCAGCGCCAGGACCGTGGCAGCTGTGCCTAGTCTTGTGAGGATGAACTCCAGCGAGGCCAGCATTTCGCCCAAGATCGATGCACTTGTGAACGATATATCGCAGTTGACACTGCTGGAGACCGCTGAGCTCGTTTCTGCACTAAAAGAGAAGCTGAATATTGCGGATATAGCTATGCCTGTTGCTGCAGCTCCGGCAGCTGCGCCTGGACCGGCAGCTGCCGCTGAAGAAGAGCCTGCTGAAGAAGAAAAATCGCTTTTTGCTCTTAAACTAGAGTCTTTTGAGGCTGCGTCAAAATCAAAAGTTATCAAGGAAGTCAAAGCGTTACTTGGACTCTCTTTGGTGGACTCAAAGAAGTTTGTAGAAAGCGCACCGAAGGTCATCAAGGACCAGCTCAACAAAGAGGATGCTGAGAAGCTCAAGAGCACTTTTGAGGGTATCGGAGCCAAGGTTGTCCTTGAATAAGTCTTTCCAATGTATATAACGACTCATTCCAAACATATCTGAGAACTGAAATGTAGTTTCAAAGACTCGTAGAGGCCGTGTAGATTCTAGCCTGTTGTTTCATGCCTATACGGTGTTTCTGTGTCAAAGGCAGAATAGACGTCCATTCCTGTTCGAAATCGTCCTCGATCGTGTTGTTCTCTATCTGCCATAGCTGTTCTTTGAGTCTTTTGTGTCTTTCACGGTCCTGTTCCATCCGTGCGAGTATATCTTTACGGGACATGCCTTCCTGAGGAGTTTGACCCTGCTGCGTTTTCTCGCTGAGCTCATTCAGCAACGCGTCAAGACTGGCTGTATCACTGAGGAGGCCGAGCGGTTTGATCGATTCAACTACTCTGCGAGCAGACTCGAGATTTGTCAGCCCCCCGCGTTCTGGCACGCACAGTTCAATCACCTTACGGAAATCCTGCGCGACTAGCCGCTTGTACGTGCCGCCGACGGTGTTCTCACCGCCACTGGCTTTCGCGACAACCGCAGCAAGCGATTCGATAAAAAACAAAATGTTCGCCTTCTCGTTGATCGACGCTTGCTCGAGCTGCTCGATCACACAGCTCCACAGATCTTCGGCGACCACATCGTCTACTTCTTCGTCCTCAGGGTTCAAGTTCCCCGGCTCGATCGCTGACGCTTTCATAAGAAATTCCCCTACTCTACGCGCCGTCCCGCTCGACGGATCCATCCGTTGAATCATCTTCACAAACTTCAGTCGAGCTTCAAAAGGATCCATCGTCAGTTCCTGATCCTGTGCTGTCTGTTGCTAGAAGGGTGCACGGCTACCGAATTTGATGCACTGATGCACAATACTGCCTGTTAAGTCGATTTATACTACATATAACACCTAGCTATCCTGTACAATGTCTTTGTTATCCTGAAACGAACGACTATGTCCGCTGTGGTACGTCGCGACATGTCGTGGTGCGCGATCTGCCGTCCTAATTGTCCATCGTAAACCCAATCTGGTCTCGGTTATCGTCTAGCAGCCTGGCGAACTCCAGCAACAGTAGAAGTATATACACATCGATATCTTCGTTCCGCAAAACCATTTCAGCGTGCTTGCGTCCGTTCAGCGCTATACGCTCTGCCAGCCCCTGGTGAGGCTCGATTACTCCTTCCAGCCCCGAAAAGTAAGTCACCAGCTTCTTGGCGTCAGCAATACCAACATCAAGCGGTACGTAATGCAACCATGGTATTAGCCGTGAATCATGCCATTCGCGAAATATAGTCGCCTTGAAAGGCAAGCTTTTGCTCTCTAGAAACGACTTGAATCGTGCAGAATGCGCGTGTCCGTCAACGTCAATAAGGTACTTTCTTTTGAACTGGTCCTCGCTCGGTATACCCTCCAGCACGTCGTAGTACGGTTCCAGCATTTCCCCACCCGGCAAATGGATGCTCGTTAGCCCAATATTGCTGTGTTCCTTCAAATACTCAGTCAGATCAACCTCGCATTCTTCATACACTTTGTTTCCTGCCGCGTTCGTCCGCTCACAGAATACAGTGTCAGGTATTCGGTCCGTGTACGTCGCATTAAATGTATCAATCATGCGCAGCCTATGCAGCGTCCGAAAATTACTTTTCTGCAGAAATCCACCGGTTAAAACTCCTCTCCAGACAATCTCGTCCATCTTGTGATTCCAATCCAAATCATGCTTCTCGTTATAGCCGTAGGATCCCTGGCCGAGACGGTACTTGTCGCCAGGCAGAAGAATGTCGTTGTTCAGGCTCGTCTTTGACGTAGAAAAAGCAGGAGCCAGTTTTTCTATCTTTTGGAAATATGAAGGCGATGACAGGAACCCATGCTTGTCGCGCAGCAGTGGGCCCACAGTACACAGGTCATTAGCAATAGTCATATTTTTGACCAGGCCGTTCTCTTTGTACAGCGCTTCAATTTTTGAGGGATCTATGTCTTCATCTAGCCACTGTTTCAAGAATGAGTCGCCAGGACAAGAGATATGAGCGTGCGAAAAAGTGTCCAGACTTGTGAGGTCCAAAATGGTGTACTCTTCCTTTTCCGGGAAATCTGAGGCCACTATGCTGTGCGAGTACGTGTTTAGCGTAACTTTATGAGAAGCACTCAACGCCTGCTCGTCTGCAATGTTTTCCAGCTTTCTGCGCAGCTTGTAGGGAACCATTATGCGGGGCTCGTCCCGGGAATTGATAATGATATCCATGTTGGGCAGATGAGGAGCTAAATCGTTAATGATACGCTTGACGTCGGTGATGCGGTAGCCTTCGGAGGTTGAGGTTGCCTCGCCGTCGCGGATAGTTATGAGATGGAAGTCTGGCAAGTCTTTGAGTCCGTTTATACCAGCCCTAATTTTGGCCGCGGGCATTCCCCAGAACGGTTTTAAATCCTCGTAGATGCGGTCGAAATGATCAAAATCGACACACCCGTGAGACAACGCGTATTCAAACCAAACGTCGAATCCAGGAGGCGGAGCGCGCTTGTGTTCCTGTTGGTACTTCCGGACATAGTCTCTGAGCGTATACCGTCTGTACTGCGGCTGCTGGTGCAGATAAGCATCGAGGTAGAGTTGCTCGACGGGATCGGGTAGACTAACATCTCCACCTATGATCTGTGCTATATGTTTGTCGAATTCTTCTGCAGTGTTTGCGTTGAAAGCTGGTTGTGCTCGCGTGTCCTCTAGCTTTGGTGATATTGAAGCATACGCCGAGCTTTTAAGTAGGACGAGACAGACAACTACCACGCCGAGGCCTAGGTACAGCTGGCGTTTTCTGTCAGTCCGCAGCTTCCGTATGATACGTGACACGTCCCACATGCCTTCTTATATATAACAGAGCGTACAGTAGAGGTAGCTGGTGAAGTGAAAAGAGAATGAGCCTAAAAAATAGATCTCTCGTCAATAAGGTTGTCGCGCAGGCTAAACGTGCGTCTAAAGTGCTCTCGATAGGCGTCCTGATTGCGATATGGTCCCTCGCAAAGGCAAGAAATCAAAATTATAGCTGCACACAAATTCTGCAGGTATAATCTAGCATACTCGAGTCTTTCGAGCCCATGTAGTGGCTCTCTGTGCCTGCTCTTCGTCGCCGTCAAACCCTAGATCCTTATTTTTTATGGTGTCGATCGTCTCTGGCGTCTGCACAGCTGACACCCGACTCAAACAGTCTCTATGTCTCCAAAGATATAAAGAACAACTCTACAGTGCAGTTCAATCAATTTCGTCAAAGTTCACGTGACTTCGCAACAATGTGTGTACGTGGTAGCCGCGAGAGACTGGTTTCGCTGTCATTCCCTGTCATTCGCGACTTGTCTTTGACCGTTGGGGTCGATCAACCCTAGTTTGTACCGCTAGCTGATACACCGGTGCAGCCCCCACCGCTGACGTCGCCTGCATGTTGTATTTTCGCAATTTCGATAGGTCTTACGGTCATACCGACTAGTCTTGGGGACGTACTCTCTGCAGAATACCGGTCTGGATCAGCTTCAATTGCACGCGTTCGTTCGTACAAACCCGATCGCATTGCCGGGCCATTGCTGAGGGTCAGGCCTTGGATGAGCCTATTCACATCTCACGTCGAGGTTCATTCGTGCCTCTATCCGATTCCGCGGTCACGTAGATTTTCACTTGCTACAGCTACATTTTCAAAGTGTAAGTGCAGGTCAGAATCACGGAATGAGTTCCAGTGTGATACGAGCTGCTTGTCGCTCCCGGGTTCATCAGATAACCCTAACTCTGACAGCGCAGTGCACCAGTTCCACCAGTTCGTAGCAGATACACCTTTCAGAGCAGAAAAAATCGATGGCGTCAGTGTGTTTCCTTGGATGCGGCAATCTGGGCACCGCTATTCTTGTCGGGTACCTGAAAGCTACAAGCAGTCGCGGCGCAGTCAGCGCCTGTGTGACGAGTCCCTCCTCCGTGCAGCGAATTCTATCAATTCTTGAATCAGAAGTACCAATGGAGGTCTCGACTGTCAGCGTGACCTGTGAAACACAAGAAATAGAGCGGTGCATCGCGTCGTCGCAAGTAATCATTCTCGGATGCAAGCCACAGGTGTTGCCAGCTGTAGGCGCACAGTTTCGGGCACTGTTTACTGAAGCTCACACTGTAGTCTCGCTGCTTGCGGGCGTCAAGCTCGCCAAACTGTTCGAGACTGTTGGCGTTGAGAATATCGTCCGGGCGATGCCGAACACGCCAGCCATGGTCGGCGCCGGCATGACTGCGCTGTGTGGCCAGTTCGGCCCATTCAAGAAGAGCATTTTGAAGATCTTTGAGTCCTGCGGCAAAGTGCTGGAGATCGACGAATCGAAGTTCGACGCCGTTACAGCAGTCTCAGGATCAGGCCCTGCTTACGTGTACATGTTCATTGAAGCGCTTACCGAGGGTGGCGTTCGCATGGGCCTGCCGTACGCGACTTCCCTAGAACTTGCGTCGCAGACCGTGCTAGGAGCTGCTACTATGGTCGGAGGAACTCAGAACCCAGCCGTTCTGAAAGCACAAGTCATGTCACCTGCTGGCACTACAATTGCAGGCGTAGCTACATTGGAAGATCACGGGCTCCGCGCCGCCGTTATGAACGCAGTCAAGGCCGCGGCTGATCGATCCGCCGAACTCGGCAAGTAAGGAATCTCCAAGACCCTAAACGACCAAATGATCTTCTTTAAAACGTCGCTAAATGTGCTGCGCATTCAATTTCATTACCATTGTACCCCTGTACCCTTAAACTTTACTATACGGCGCCTTCCGGTAAGAAACATACCCATACATGCAGACCTCCGATTTGCTGTCCAGTGGGAGGGAGGTGGAATATCCACAAGCTACCCAAACTGCGTACCTCCCATAGCAACGCCGCATATCTCTTTGACTCTTGCTACTCCCCTTCCCACTTTCCTCCCCTCTTTCCTCCTCCGCAGCTGACTTAAAGAGGTATTCTTCTGCACCACTTTTCTAGCCGTATTGTTGATCATTTGAACTTTCTGCGTAGTGCTGGCACATCGGTTTGGCTTTTGTTTATCTATTTTGTCTTTTTTTCCCTAATTGTGCTTGCAGAAGACACTCTTTACTGTTCTACTAGCAGACCACTCAATTGCTACTTTCCCCCCTTAACTCGATTTACTATCGGCTGATTTTGTTGACAAAATGGGCACTCACGGTCTGCATCTTCACCACATTCTATCGGGGCATTCTCAGCCCGCCGAACCAGTAGTAACGCCCGCTTCAAGTAACAATGTCATCAAGACCACCACTACTAAGAGCACAGTCAGCTCTGGAAAGTACAGTTTGTCCGATTTCAAGATCCTTCGCACTCTCGGCACAGGCTCCTTCGGCCGAGTCCATCTTGTACAATCAGTCCATAACCGTCGCTATTATGCAATTAAAGTCCTCAAAAAGGCACAAGTTGTCAAAATGAAACAGGTAGAACACACTAACGATGAAAGACGCATGCTTAAACTCGTTGAGCACCCATTTCTTATCCGAATGTGGGGTACGTTTCAAGACTCCAAGAACCTTTTCATGGTTATGGATTACATCGAAGGTGGTGAACTGTTTTCGCTTCTGCGCAAATCGCAACGATTCCCCAATCCAGTAGCTAAATTCTACGCTGCAGAAGTTGTAATGGCTCTTGACTATCTTCATTCAAACAATATCATCTATCGCGACTTAAAGCCCGAAAACATCTTGCTTGATAAGTCCGGTCACATAAAAATAACAGATTTTGGGTTTGCCAAAGAGGTGCCTGATGTCACCTATACTCTTTGCGGCACTCCTGATTATATCGCTCCTGAAGTCGTTTCGTCTAAGCCTTACAACAAATCTGTCGATTGGTGGTCTGTCGGTATTCTGATATACGAAATGCTTGCTGGATACACTCCGTTTTACGACCGCACTCCGCTTAAGACTTACGAGAATATTCTGCAATGCCATGTTCGCTATCCCTCTTACATCCATCCCGATGCTCGAGACCTGCTCGAACATCTTATCACCAAAGACCTTACTCGCCGTTACGGTAATCTGGCTAATGGAACCGCTGACATATATAATCACCCCTGGTTTGCGGAAGTTGTGTGGGAAAAATTGTACTCAAAGACTATAGAGACGCCGTACGAGCCTCCAATTGAACCGGGTGTGGGCGACAGTTCGCTTTTCGATAGATATCCAGAAGAACAACCGGATTATGGTGCGACAGGACCCGATCCTTACGCAAGCCTCTTCAAAGACTTCTGAATTATCACATTTCCTTATTTTTATTTCCATAACTCTTCGTTGTTTGTTGACTTTACTTCATTTTAACTTTTTGCGTTTTATTAACACTATTTTCGTCTCGAAACTGAACGTTTTAAAGGCTGACTAGCCCTTTCGTTTTCTATGATGCCGCTTAACTTCGTTAACTTCGTTACGTCTTCTTTTATTCTTGCTTGCTTGTTCTTCGACGACGATAACCTCAGCCTTATGTTTCCGAATTAGAATAATTATTGTTACCAGTATAGCTGTAGTTGTTTAGCTGACAGCCGCCGGCAGATCGACCATTTGGCGGACAACGCCCGATATAGCGGGGATCGCACTCAGTATGACCAATTGTGTGCCATAAATAGCGAATGAGAGAGACGCGATTGCCCCTGCACGTGGAAATTTTGTCAGCATATCTGCGGTGGCGACGGCAGACGAATTAATGCCTTGTACGATCCCACGTAGGAGGTAGTCGTCGTCACGTATACGCAGCCACTTGAACAGTTTGTCACCTATTAGGACGCCGAGTATGCCGGAAAGAATAGCCACGGCGGATCCCGTGACTTCGCTGGCGCCGAGACTAGTGAGCATCGGCAGTGCGAGCGCAAGTGTAGCCGAACGTGCGGCCATTGCGAGAGCGCGTGTGGACGAGATGCCGACTTTGAAGCTGATCAGAGGGTACAGGAAGAAACAGGCAACGGCCGAGATAGTGGTGCAGATCAAAAGTAATGTAGTGTTGCCACGCATTCCAGCGCGGTAGTTAAACATAGGCAAGGCGAGCGAAACGATCGATACGCTTAAAAGTGAAGCGAGGACATCGCCAGCACCTGGCCATATACCAGCTAGCGGTACTGACTGTGGGCCCACTAGCGTGTTATATGTCCTGCCTGTTCTATAGCTGCGAATAGCCGGAAGGAACTCCGCGGCGTTGCCGCCCGAAGCAGCCAAGGACACGAGGAATATGCCAAAGACGGTGAGTGCAGAAGCGGTCAAGATCGGGTGTAGGACTTTGTTCCAGGGAGATTTGAGTTGTTTAGCGGCCATGTATGCCAGTACGTTGATAGGCCCGTCGATAAACAGCGAGTGGCCTGTAAACGCGTAGACTATTAGACCGACAAGAAAGAAAAGTGACCATATGATGGCGTCTTGATAGAGTAGCAAGTATTTAGCGAGTTCCTGAGCTGGAGAAGGAGTGGCGTCTGCTGGCGGGAATAATGTGTTTGAGGGTGCAGAAAACATAGCAGTATTCATAGACATGTTTGTGATACTTCCTGCAGCAATTTCAGGCTCTGCTACGGGACTCGGGGTACGCAAGATTGGATCGTGAGAAGTGTCTACCTCGAAGTGAGACTCCATTGGCTGAAGCTCTTCGTCAAGCTGGTCGGCGGGCTCATCGCGGCGTTCAGGGACTGATTTGAGAAACGGTATAAGTCTAAGGGCGAGAATGAGGTACGAAACGGCGGCAAACCAAAAGAGATAGCCAATGAGGAAGACAGCTCCAATGGTGAAGGCCTCTGCGATAGATATAGGCGGAGATAGCGGCAAAGTGACAAAAGCCGGTGTGAAACAAAGTCCTATTTCACGAAGAGGTAAATCTAAGGGAACATTTATAATTTTGAGTACTTTTGAGAGTGATTTCCTAGAGACAACACTGAGACCGATGAGCGTTAAGAAAAGGATGAGCATTCCTAATACTGATGCAGGGAACCTTATACCTGCAGCATACAACCCTGTATCAACAAAGGCAAGTAAAATAAGAACGATTGTAATACTTATAGGAACAATTAAATAATTATACACTATTTTATACCATGAGGCCACTACGGCAATGCCGACGGCCTGAAAGGCGTCTTTCATCGTTAGCGATCTTAACAGGTCCATCTCATAATCGAAAGCTTAATTCTCAGAGAGAGATTTTAGCCAGCTATACCAGGGTTCTTTCTTGTCACCGTGCGTAATTGTCGCTTTAAAAGTTACTTGACTTTTCAATTTCGAGAAATCGAGTCGTCCATCCTGTACAAGCGCCGTAAGCTCTTCGAGGACGTTCTGCGCTTTCGAGTTCATGTCTTCATCAACGGCCTCGATATTATGCTGTTTTTCAGTCAAAATTGAGCCAATCTCTTTTTCCAGTTCAGACTTTAAAGTCGCAGGAGGTAATGCAGCAAACTTGTCGCTTTTGTTCGCAGTAATTAGGATCTTATGCCCTTGTTTCTTCATCTCCGAGTACGTCAGCAGTTCCAGCAGCCCAGACGCACACTCACGCAGCCCTTCGGGTGTCGCCGCTTCGGACGCATCCGTGACGTATATATAGGCATATGCGCTCGCCAGCTCAGGCCCAGCCAAAGCATGCAGCTTGCTAGATCCAGGAATGTCTACAAGCTGGTAGTCTAGCCACCGCGCCTTGCCGACCTTCTCGGACATGACCGTAGGGTACACGCGGCCATAGCAGAACAAACTCAACAGACTGGTCTTGCCAGAAGCTTCTGGACCATACAAAACGATCTTCTTGAGTCCGTCGCCGTGGTCGTCGTCATCGCCAAACACAATATACATAATCATCAGCACGATAGCAAGCCCTATACATGCTGTGATTGGTATAACGTAATATGGATTATACCCAGCCTCCGCAATGGCGTCGCTGACAGTCATAAGCAATGTCATCGCGAATATCTCTTCCCTGAACTGGGAAAAAAAAAGAACTGGTTATCGGAGTGCAAGAGATAAAGGGTCCCGGAGCGTTGCCTAATTAGGATAAAGTTGCAGTTAAAGTTTAATAGCCACGTGCGGCTGGTCTAAGCGACAGACATATACGAACAATCAACTCTATCGTTGTGTATTATCAGTTTATGACTTGCTCACAAGATAAGCAAGAAGGTCCACTTTAGTTACAACGTGCAGTGGGGTCAGATGGCCGTTGGAACGCTGTGTGACCACAACCGCAGAATTGAACTCGAAGAACTTGTTGAGAGCCGACAGAGGAGTGTCAGTAGTGATTTCCACGAACTCCTGTCTCTTCTTTTTCTTTCCAGCAGCAAGGTCGAGAGCCGCATTGCTAGCGGGAACATCCTTTAGACGACGGAAATCAGTCATCACGGCTTCAACGGGCGTCGCGGGTTTAGCGCGGCCGCTCGAAATGTAAGACAACAGGTTGCCCAGTGTCACTATACCAACCAGCTCGCCAGACTCAGAAAGCACAGGCAATTGGTCGAATCCGTTCGCCTGTAGCACTTCAATAGCCTTTGAGGCATTGTCCTTGCTGGAAATTGTAACAACAGGCTTGAGGTTCAGATCCTTTATAGTGGCATCGCCGTACGGAGAGCTCGTAGGCGCAGTATCGAGTTCAAGAGGGAGACCGTGGCTAACCATCCAGGCATCGTCGACGAATTTAGTAAGGTAGGATCGAATAGAGTCCGGGAAAATAACAACAACAGTGGCTGTCTCAGGTAGGTCCTTAGCGGCTTCGAAAGCCGCTTGGAGAGCAGACCCTGTAGAGCCTCCAACGAGAATACCCTCGGTCTGAATGACTTCTCTAGCCAAAGCGAAACTGTGCTCATCGTCAGTCTTTATCCATTTGTCCGCAATGTTGCGATCTAGCACTTCGGGGACAAAGTCGTAACCGATACCTTCAACCTGGTACGGTGCAATTCCATCGTTGAGCGATTCTGGAAGGGCAAGAATAGAACCCTTCGGGTCGGCTGCGACAACAGTGATATTAGGATTGTGTTTCTTCAAACCACGGGCAACACCAGTAATAGTTCCACCAGTTCCTGCACCAGCTACAATCATATCGATTTTTCCGCCCGTTTGTCTCCAGATTTCTTCGGCTGTGCCTTCGACGTGCGCTGCAGGGTTGTTAGGATTAGAATACTGATCAAGGATAACGGCATGAGGAATCTCCTTTTCTAGTCGCTTGGCTACACCTATGTGACTTTCAGGAGCATCCCAGGCAGCTTCGTTAGGTGTTCTAACGATTTCAGCGCCTAACGCCCGCAAAACAGACACCTTTTCATGTGACATCTTCTCGGGCATGGTAATAATAGTACGATATCCGCGGACAGCGCCAATAAGCGCAATACCAATACCTGTGTTTCCTGAACTGGGTTCGATTAAAGTAGTAACACCAGGAGTGATTCTTCCTGATTTTTCAGCTTCGTCTACCATCTTCAAGGCAATTCTGTCCTTCACTGATCCACCAGCATTGAACAGCTCGACTTTCGCCAGAATGCGCGCCTTGATCCCATGTTTCTTCGGGACCCGGTTCAACTGAACTAGCGGCGTATTTCCAATAGCTTCAAGTATATCGTTTCTGATTTCTGTCATGACAATAGTTATGAATCGAAAAATAGCGATGGCGCAATTTGGGAGTTGGTGTATTTTTCGAAAATTTCATTAAGTCATCAGGTCCATGTCTCTGATTGGTCAGTTCTAGTGCCGTGCTACAATGATCATTGGCGCGCTCAGCATTGCATCAATTTTTCTAGTGTCAAAAATCGTCTATGGTTTGCACCGTCCAGTGTACCGGGGATACAAGGAACAGTCACGCACAGTGTACCTGTTACAGAGCCACGCAAGAAGGCGCTCTACGCCCAATCCGTATCCACCGTGCGGACACGTACCGTAACGACGCTGGTCGATGTACCAGTAATAGGGCTCTGGACTGATTCCTTCGCGTTTGAATCCTTCCAGCAGCTCGTCGGTGTCATCTATACGCATAGATCCACCGACAATCTCGCCTACACCAGGCATTAGTACATCAACTGACTCTGTCACTCGAGCATCCTCGGGCGTCTTCTTCATGTAAAATGATTTCAAAGTTAGCGGAAACTTGTTGAGCAAAATCGGCTGGTTGATCGCATCAGTCATCTTACGTTCTTCCGCTTCGGCAATGTCGTCGCCAAACTCAAAGGGTTTACCTTCTTCATTGGTAATCTCGTGGTCGTTGAGCCACTTTAACGCCTCCTCGTACGTCATTCTGAGGAATGGCAGCTTGGGCTTCTCAAATCCGGGGTTCAACTTCTGCACTAATGGCCCGGCAATAGGGTCTTCCAGCACGTACTCGACAGCGCGTACAATGACCGTCTCGATGTGCGTCAAAAACTCGTCAAACGACAAAAACGCCAGCTCGCTCTCTAAGTGAGTGTACTCGCTCAAATGGCGACGTGTATGCGATCGCTCGGCACGGAAACTCTCCTGAATGCAGAAAACGTCGCCCAGTGAAGGCAAAAGCGTCTCAAGGTACAGCTGAGAGCTCTGTGTGAGGTAAGCGTCTTCGCCGTAGTACTCAAACTTGAACAAAGTAGATCCGCCTTCAACTTGAGTCTGTACCATACATGGGGGAGTGACTTCCGTCAAGTGTAGGTCTTTAAACACAGCTCTAAACCCATCTAACACAGCCTGTCTCACCTTCATGACTGACGACAATGTCTCTCCACGGAGCGTCAAGTGTCGCTGGTCCATGAGCAAGCTGGGGTCAGCTCCTTCCTGCACCTTGTTGGTGAATGCGTCTTGTCCTCCAGGAGCAAGACCAATAACATCATAGTAATCCGCAACCAGTTCCCTGTTTCCAGGAGCATGTTTACCTTCAGGTAGACTGTGGATTTTACCGTAAACAGCAACAGTAGACTCTAATGTGAGCGTCTGTGTGCGTGCACAGTTGGCAAGGTCGCCCGATAGCACAACTTGTAGGTATCCAGTGCCGTCTCGCACTACCATGAACGCCAGGCCCTTTTGCACACGCAATTGCTGAACCCATCCTTTCACAACTATTCTTTCATCGCTTTCAGAGTCAATCTCAAATATCCTCTTGGTGGCAGCGGCAAGATCGGGCTTCTCGATCTGGATAGCTTCAGCTGCAGCTAGTTTCGCCGCCTCCTTTTCGGCTTGAGCCGTCGCCTGTTGCCGGGCCTTCTCGGCCTTCTTTGCTAATCCTTCAGCGCCTTTCTTCGCCTTTTTTAACCCAGAAGCTGAGATCTCTTCGTACTGACCATCTTTCTTCTGCATCACTTTGGCATCAGGCGCAACGTACACAGCATAAGCTGCGTTTTTGAACGGCTTCTCCGCAGAACCATGGCCTGCAGAGTCTTCACCTTCTTCGCTAACATACACTACGCTCAGGTTGAGCTTTTCGAGGTCTCTGGTGGTCTCGTCTAAATGAGTCATTATCTGGTAATCTCTATGGATGTATCAATGTATAACAAATTTATAGTGTAGTGTAACTAAACCCTAAACCCTTTACACGCATCGATAAGCTACTCAATGATGATCTGTGTTATATATATATACTATTTTGAGCAAAACATGCGCCGGCTGAGCCGCTTGCAGCATTCCGCTACACAGGAGTATCTATGCTGTTTCGACTCTGCGGAATCGGCGACTCGCTCTCTATGATGTTGTCGTCGTTATGCAGCAATTCTTCAGTGCTGCTTTCAGCGGACTTCTGCTGCAGTTGAACCAAATATTGCAACAGCACTTGGTTCCCAATAGCATGTGACGCCATAGGACCCAGATTCGCAAATGCTTCTCGACTATCGTTTACTACGTCAGAGTCCACTCTCTCTCCGGAAAACCGTGGCGACGACAGCCCTCGTGAACTCTCAGTAGAAATCAATGATGGTACTCCGCTAGCATTGCTCTCGTTTCCCTTGTCAGAGTCCTTATTATGCTTAGGCAACGCTAATTCGTCAAGATTAATGGTACCTTGAGTGTTGGTGTGTGCAACTGCTGCCGCAGCCGCAGATGCTGCCGCAGCCGCCATTTGTCTCGGAGGGTATCCACATCGATCTTTTCCAAAATTGATTCGAAGGTTCTTGTACTTCGGCTGTTGCTTAATAGCTTCAATCGCTTTGATGGCATTAGCAATATTAGTGTAGTTCACAAAAGCACATGATTTCTCTGGTAAACGATTGATTTGCTCAATATCTCCGTAAACTGAAAAATCTTTTCTCAATTCGTCTTCGGTAATATCGTCGCTCAACCCACCAACATATACATTGCGTGACGCACCGGCAGAAACAGCTAGTGCTATGTTGCTTGGAAGAGGGCCACTGTGCTTTCCCCATCCAACTTTTAGTCGACGATTATGCAAAAGCAGACCTTGTAAGTTAGACAATGCAAAAAATTGCGACGCGGCCGTGGCGTCCACAAACGTAACAAAGCAAATGCGTTTTTCGGGAATGAAGCGTACGTGCTGGAGTAGGCCTCCGCGCACCACATTACACACTTCCTCTAATTGAGTACCCGGGTGGATGGATCCAAGATAGACAGTTCTGTTACCGACATTGTCCATACCCCCTGCTGCAGAAGCAACCGCCGCAGCTGCAGCGTTTTGCTGAGCAAGCGTATTTGACAACAGTTCTCTATCTGCAGACATCATTAAATGCTCGTATCCTGGCGTTATGCCAAGATACTGGGCAGCATTCTCTTGCTGAGTCTTTGAAACGTATGCACACCTATCTTTACCGTAGAAAACCCTGCGATTTGACCATTTCTCTTGTAAGGGTAACTGCTGTACACATTTGATTGCAGATGCTATAGAGAGAAAATGAACGAACGCGATATTCTTCTCCGGCAATCGTTTGATAGCATCTATAGGACCAAATTTACTAAGGTCGGATTCTATTTCTTCAGATGTGATATCAGCCGGCAGGTTTCCTAAGTATACATTGCGAGTAGCCCCACTCTGTTCAACAGCTGCACTAACAGCAGGAGGAACGGCAGAAGGTTTGCCCCAACCTATTTTTAAGTCTTGCCCACGAATATTGAGACGCTTTAGAACAGCATCGGAGTGAAAATGAACCGCAGAAGCCAAATCCAAGAAAGAAATAAAAGCACAGTTTTTCTCTGGAAAAATGCGACAGGCTTCCACAGTACCTGAATGAACGTGAGAAAGTAACTCTTCAGGCGTAGTATCTTCGGGTACACTTCCAAGGTACACGGTTCGGCTTCTCCCAGAGAAATTTCTACTAGCATTTTCTGACTCATATGAAGGATGATAATTTGGCATACCTGAAAGATTAGGTACAACAGGTGACACTGTGCCGCTATGATACATCGAGTGAGGCTCTCCATCAGCAGCGTAAACAGGCTGAACCGGAATGAACCCAGGATGCATAATAGGAGATGCATGGTGGTATAAAGCAGGATACATAGTAGGATAAGCAGACACGTATCCATTTTCCGGGTAATCTTGTTGATCTGTAGCATTTGAGCTATTGGAAGAATGACGGAAGTGACTAGTATATGATTTTGAAGAGCCGGGATCCGACGGGCGATTCTCTGTTGATTCATTAGCATCAGCAGCCGAGGACGGACGATTGTTCCTTTTAGAACCGGATACGCTACTAGAACGGCTTCCGGGTATGGTGGGACTCGGTGCGATGGAATACAGACCATAATAAGGGGCGGGAGAAAACATCGGGGAGCCTGGCGACTGTTCAGAGAAGAAACTAGAGGGGAGTCCGACAACATTTTGAGGTTCGGAAGCAATAGATGGGGAAGGAGGTGAAGCGCCAGAATCCTTGGAAGATGAGTTGTCCTTATGCAAAGAAGACTGAGCATTTGACTTGCGATGCGAAGTAGAAGGAGGATGAGAGGGATACATGCGCAAGGGGTCGTACTGAAACTGTGGAGCGGCGATCATCTGAGGCGACATTGCCATTTGAAAATGTGGAGAGCCGAATACACCAGAGTTTGGGGTAGCGTTTTGGAAAGGAGAGCCCATCAATAATTGAGAAGGGATGAGAGACGCTGTGTAATGAACATCGTAAGGAGAATATGGCTGCGGAGACGCAGTTGAGTGCACATAGTTAGGCAATGAAGGTCTCTCCATAGTAGTGCCTTTTTGATTCCTGCGCGGAATGGCATTAGATGTCGATCCAGGTGTTGGAGCAGAAGCAGCTTGAGCAGAGATTGATGCGGGCATTGCAGAGTTGTGATGCAGAAAAATGATCCTTAAAGCGATCAGGAGGTTTCGTAAAAGACAATTAGGAAAAAGTATTCAAAACGTGTGTGTTCGAACAAAGTACCGGCGAGGTAAGCAGCAAATGATACTTAGTTGAGTGCAGGCCTTCTAGTGGACAGAACAAAAGGGTAACGATTGATATACGACCGAACAGAAAGTATGCGCCTTAGAAAAAGGCTTGTAGAGCTGATACTGTATGCAAGGACTAAGAAAGAAAAATGGAAGAAAGTAAGTAAATGCAAGGGTCCAGACCTAAGAAACAAAAAGCAGGGGCCAGAACAGGCAGTTATCAACCAATTAGAACCGCAAAAAAAACTTTGACGAATGCAAAGGTAAAGAAGTTAAGCCTCTAGATTAGTAAAGGCAGATTTTAGGAAGGAGAATGGGCAGCAGAATTGTAGGCCAGCTGCTGGAAGCGATCGATTGAATGTTTCGAACGCGCAAAGGGGTGCAAAACTTAGACGAAAAGAAGAAAAGAGAGCCCTTTATGAATGTAATTTTGTGGATTTATTAACGTGTAAGCCTTTAAGGAGATATTTAGATAAGGAGATCGAATGCAAATTGACGCGATCAACGAGCGAATGAAACACGACAGTAGAAACGAATAAAAGGAAAAAGGAATAAGGGGACCTTGCAAAGGCGCGTTACTGGAACGCACACTATGAAAACGAAACAAAAAACAATAAAATAAAGAAAAAAAGTGTACGTTTTATGAACTCTTCAGTTCTATAATATTGTACTTGAGAAAAAGAATGAGAATAAAATCGATAAAAAAAGCGCGACTGTTGTGGGCTTCGTTTGAGGAGAAAAAGGGAGTCAAAAAGGTGGGAAGGGACGCTGGGTGTTGGTACTGTGCGTGTGAGTTGCTAGTTGGTGGGAAAATAAAACTCTAATTAAACAGTCAGGGGAGAGAGAGGGGCATTTAGAAAAACTACAATTCCCGTGGGTTCAGGGTTCATAGTTTGGTAAATTATCTGCATGTAATTAGTCTGATTCGTCAATGTCGTCGAACGCTGTCTCAACTGTATTTAAACCGTATTCTTATCGCGGGTGTGAATGCATGCCATTCTATTCGTTGAGCATACGCTCCAATAGTGCCTGATTTGCTTCGTCCAGCACGGCGTACACGTCCTGTAGTCGATTTTCGTTCAGCAAATGCAGCGCACACCCCTTGACAAAGCCCTTCATCGGTATCTTGTGCGCTGGTCCCGTCTCCAGTAGACTCAGTCTTCGCCGGTCGCCTTCGTTCAGCGGTGTCTCGGAAGAATAATATGCCTGCGAGTCGCCGTTCACTTCGTGCACCTCTTCAATCATTTGCGCGGCTAACGACAGTATCTCGTTCGCAAGCGTGCTGTCGATCGCACCATGCGCAAGTATGGCTACCATGCACATCGCATTCAGCTTTTTCTCGCTCAACACAATAATGCTCGAAAACCGGTCAACCCATTCTCTCACAAGATCGTTCATCGTCCGCGACTGCCGTTCAACTGCCACCTTCAGCAGCCCGATACCGAACTCAGCGTCCTTGATCACCAGATGTGCAAACACTAGCAGACTCTTCACTTCGAGCAGCGCGTACTTCACTTTTTCGTGCAAAATATCCTCAACAAGCGCATCTACTATGCCCATCGACTTCGTGCTCGTCTGCACGGAAAACAGTGCTCGAAGGTTCTCTCCCTCAAACAGTAGCTCCATCGTGCACAGGATATTGCATATCTCAACGCCAGAGTTTATAGACACATTAGGCAGCTGCGTTATCAGGTTTTTCATTAACTGCACACCGCAGTTCTTGCACAACTCGAATCCGTCTATTAGCAAGTGCTGCTCAATAATACCTAGCAGCAACTCAACGTCCTCAGGCGGTGTCTCCAGTAAGGCCACTGCCATTGGTCCAAATGCATTAATTTTTTCATCAGGTTTAGCTGAATTAGTAAGCAATCTTGACCACAAAAGCAATGCATCGTCAATAAGGTAAATGTAGTCTGGATTGTCTCGTTGAATAGAGTCCCACAAAAATGCAAATGAGACTTCATACAATGATGGCGGAATATCTGACAGATTATCGGCTAAATGCGTCAGCGTTTGCAAAACTGCCACTTTCATTAGCTGTTCATCTCCGCTGTCTCTCCAAAGTGGTGGCAATACCGCAAGGACCTGGTCTAGTCTTTCTTGCACCTTTGACCCACAAGACCGAATCAGTATTGCCGCCACCTGCAACACGTAGAGCTTTGTTTCAACCATTTCCAATTCGCTACAAAGCATAGACATCAGTCTATCCAAGAAGAACAGTATGTACGGAACGAATGTATCAGCTTCGAATTCCCAGTCGTCCACGCAATATCGCAATGCCACCACTGCGCTGAAACGCACAACAATATCATTCAATTCATTAGAAGGGTCTATAGTCTGCTGCAAAATTTTGTAAACAGCATCTCTGTCGTTGCACTGCACAGTAACCCATTGAGATATGACCCAGCATATCCTATGTCTCAAAATCCTAAAAGAAGGGTCAGTGCCTTGGAGAATAGGAATAAACGAGTTCTTAACAAACCGATCAAAGTCTATATATTCATGCAAGAAAGTAGCACCAGCACCTAGTGCAGCATATATTGCATCGCGGTCCATTATATTGTCGATATTGTCCGACTGCTCAATAAACTGCGCTAGCTGAGGAACCATGTGGTCTGTGAACGCGGAGAGCATAACATGAAATATGTTTTCAGCGCAATGACGCAAATCATATTCCCACGACGCCTGTGTCTCATCATAGATCCATTGTTCGGGGTCATCTTGCCATTGTTCGAGATGTGTCGGGGTGAGAGGGAAAAATTTTGTCAGTAGCAAGTTAGATAAGTAGTCAACATACTCTATAGTGAGTATATCATTTTTAGCGATCTGAAATGCAAGTTTAAACTGTTCGTGTTTGTTGTCAGCAGCTGATCTAACAGCAAGTCCTCCTTCGCGTTTGACTATGAAAAGTGCTAGGCTTCTGAACAACTTTAGAGCCTGCAGCGAAACGGCCTTCCAAAAGTCTGCATCCATTTCCGGGGTAACTTCTGTAGGATTTAAACGGAATATATCAGCCTTTGAGTCAGCTAGAGATATATATGATCTGATTATATCAGGAGCACGAGGCATAAGGACAAACGAGTAGGGTTTTGCTTCGATAATGGCAAGATAGCACTTGCCTATGCGTTGGATGTGTTTTGCTAGCAAGATAGACCCGATGTCTGTTGACCGTATTTGGAAAAGCTGCGGCAGGGCGTTTGACATTTCTGAAAACATTATGCAGGTGTGTTCAGAGTTCGGTAGGTTGTCTACGCAAGAGACTACCAGTTTGCATGCGCATTTGAGAGACAGATGTGCAAGTAGGAGGGAGTCTTCGCGAGTTTGCAAATATTTCGATATGTAGTTGCGGTACGCTTCGACGCAAACTGAGAGTACCTGGTCAGCTTGAGCGGCAATAGCGGTTTTACGTCTACCGAATCGAGCATTGATGACGGCTTTCAGGCACTGGAGCAGACATGACCACAAGCGCTCTAGCTGCGTAGAGGGGTACTGGGCTGCGGCGATGCGCGCTAAGATGTCGTTAAACAGATCGGGCCATTGTGTCGGATAGTCCACTCTTGCGATTGTCGACAGAGCGGCAGTCAGCTGTGCGGCCACTAGGGGATTCGGATCGAGCGCGGCGTCTAAGATAGCAGCGCGGATGTCTGCACGTACATCTAGGGGGATGGGAGACTCTGCGCTTCGCCACCGACGAGATACTACGCTTTTGAAGTACGCTGCAGCGGCAAACTTTGCGTCCAGTGGCGCACCAGGAGCCGCAGCAATACTGAGCAATTCTGCGTAGAATCCGGGCACGGACTCTGCTTCTGTCAGCTGGTTGAGCGTCTCGGGCTCGCCGCCGCCCGTTGACGCTCGTTGAAGCAGCACCTGTAATGTATCACGTGATACTGTCATTTCAAAACAGTAATACAGAAACGCCCTTGTGATTGATGGCGAAACCTGCACGTGTATTTTTGTGTGCGACGCGGAGAAATGACGAAGAGATCTGCTTAGTCTTCAGCGTGGGAATTTGAGTGGGTGGGCGCACAGGTTGGGTGGGTGGGCGGCGTAGTATCAAACGCCCCTACCCTTCGGCAGCACGACGTTCATTGATTTTACCCCACAAAACGTCATTATGGCGCACAAATTTGCACAATTCCTGAAAACGCCATATCCAACGCCGCGTGTAGGCCAATTAGATGCGTCGCTGTTAGATGCTGAGCTTGTAGACACACTAAACAAACAGCTGCTTAGCGCCTTTGACGGGTTCATGCCTACAATTAAGACACATTACAGCACTGAGCTGTTAGTGGCTCTCAAGTTGCTGCTATTCAAATTGACCATCTGGGATCACGGCACGACATACGGAGGGCTGCTTCAGAACGTCACATTGACGAACTCGAAAGGCCAGCCGGCTACAAAAGCTCAACGCGGTCTCTACGGTATGATCAGCATCCTCGGCGGCTACGTCTGGCAGAAATGCGAGGATACAATGTACAGAGACGGATGGGAAGACGAGCCGCGTGGATCATGGAGATCGCGCGTTGCAGAAGTACTTAAAACAGCCAACAAGCTCTGGAAAGTAGCAACTGCTCTTTCTTTTGCATTGTTCCTCTTCTCGGGGCGCTACTCTACGCTGGTGCTACGCATTCTCCGTCTACGGTTCACTCCCGGCCGCGTGGTGTCTAGACAGACTTCTTTTGAATTTCAAAACCGTCAATTAGTGTGGAGCGTAATTACCGAGTTTCTCGTCTTCATACTGCCGATGCTGCACATCCCGCGGCTCCGTCGACGCATCGAACGTCTCTTCAACAAGCAGACCAGCGGCGAGCTTGATTTCCTGCCCCTTAAGGTCTGCGCTATCTGCTACAAGGACTCTGATGTAGCTGCGGATATCACAAACCCCTACGAGGCCAGTCCCTGCGGCCACATATACTGCTACGTGTGTCTGCAGACCAAACTGAGCATCGAGCAGGGCGACGGCTGGGCCTGTCTACGTTGCGGCGAGATTATCAAGTCCGGAAAGCCCTGGACAGACGTTGTCGCTCCCCAAGGCTATGAATCTGTGCCTGTCGTAGAAAAACAGATCGCGATCAGCGAGAAACCTGCTGTCTCCGTGGACCAGGCGGGCCAGGCAGCCGCAACCACAGATCAAACAACACAATCGGACGATTCACGGTCGGAAGACTCGTACTCAGACTCAGAAGGGTTCGAATACGACGAGGATCAATTTTCCGACTAGACTTAGGCCGTTTACCTGGACGACTGCTACCCTATGGCTGTGCCAATCACATGGCCTGGCATATCTGCCCTAAGGTTCTAACTATGGAAAAAACTCTATTTCCCCACAGTGCTCGGCAAATACTTCCTGCGCCTGGTTTTCATCTTCTCCACTTCTACCATCTCAGAGTGCACGGAAAACAAGATGCCTGCCGCTTCGATTTACTCTGGGTTTGTGCAGAAACAGCCAAAACTCGAGAACCAGTACCACTGTGATGCGATCCTGAAACGCGTCCTGAAACGGTACATTCCCGATGCGGAACTGTATGCCCGTGCGGAACCACTCTGGATCAACATGGGCGATAAGACAATTAGCGACAACTACTTCCGATGGCTATCTGACGCTGAAAAGCATCCGCCGACCATCCGCAGTCTAGATTCCTTCGGCAACCCTGTCCCGATCAAGGACTGTATTGTCACCTCAGAAGGCTGGAGGCACCTCAAAGACGAATGTTTCTCCGAAGGCATTGTAGCTATCGGCTACGACCGCGACGAATGGGGCCACTACGCGCGTGTTGTGCAGTTCGGTGTCTACTATCTGTTTTCTCCGTCCTCTGCGATCACTACGTGTCCGTTCGCGATGACAGACGGCTGTGCTCGTGTCCTCGAGGTCTATCACCCACAGGGACGCAATCACCCGGTGTTCAAACGTCTCACGTCGCGCGACCCCAAAATCGGCTACACGTCAGGTCAATGGATGACCGAACGCAGTGGTGGTTCTGACGTCTCCGGCACAGAGACGTTCGCCACCAAGACCACCGCGACTCGTGGTGGCGAGCCTGAGTACTCTGTCAGTGGGTTCAAATGGTTCTCGTCGGCGACCGAGTCGCAGGTCACGTTACTGCTTGCACGCGAAGCCGAGGGCGCCAAGCTCAACTGCTATCTCGGTTACGTACACGAAGGCGGTGTTCGTGTGTCTCGGTTGAAGGAGAAACTCGGCACAAAAGCGTTGCCAACTGCAGAGCTGGAGCTCAATGGCCTGAAGGCTACCAAGGTGTCTAAGGACGGTCGCGGAGTGGCTACTATCGCGTCTGTGCTGAATATCACACGCGCACATAACTGCATTTCTTCTACGTCATTCGCGGCGCGCTCGTTCACTATTGCTAAAGAGTTCACTAAACTCAGGAAAGTGTTTGGCAAACCGTTAACCGAGAATCCTGCGCATCTGAAGATCCTGGCGGCGATCGCCGTGAAACTGAGAGCTATGACTCACCTAGCGTTCTTCACTATCAGTTTGCTTGGCAAGTCTGAAGCGGGAACGAGTACAGAAGCTGAGCAGGTTCTTCTGCGGCTGATCTGCCCGTTGGCGAAAGCGTATATTGCCAAGAACTGTCTTGCGATCGTGTCTGAATGCGCAGAGGGGATGGGCGGTGTCGGGTACCTGGAGAATGACCAGGAGATCAATATCGCACGTTTGCTGCGCGACTCGCAGGTCCTAACGATCTGGGAAGGCACGACGAATGTGCTGTCTGACGATTTCGTTCGTCTTGTGAAGGGCAAGTCTGCGCAGACGCTGCCTGCGATAAACGCACTGGTAACAGAGAGCTTGGCGAAGGATACGCACGGATGGGACCAAGTACTGCAGGCGGAGATGCGCGAACTGACGCAGACTGTTGAACAGTCGTCACTGGAAGTGCTGCGGGCGCAAGGCAGATCAATCATGTTCGCGTTTGCGCGTACGATCTGCTCTGCGCTGATGATCGCAGATAGTGCGAGCGATCAGGATGCAACGGCAGTGGAGTGTTCGCGCCGCTGGATTGCAGGCGATGAAGGATTGGTTACAGGCATCGAAAGCAAGGCCAAAATGGACTACAAGATTGTATTTGGATAACAAACAAGCTTGTTCACGACAGTCAAAAAGAGCATGGAAAAATACACGACATAAGCGCGGTTCATTGACCTAAATAGGCAAAAGAATAATTAAGGTTTTAATGTCCCATGTAGTGTCCCTCTCCGCAAAACGGCTGTGCGCTAAAGATAGATAAGCCAAATTTGTTATCCGCGGATCTATTAGCCTTATTTTAACGTTTAGCCAATTCTATAAATTCCGATAAGCGTCAGTGATTTTCGCTCTTTCTTTCACTCGACAATGTTTGCTCACAAGAAGATCGTCGCTGCAAAGAAAGCAGAACGCGAGGACCGTCTTAACACGGTCTCCTCAGACTACCAGGGACCTATAACCCCTGCAGAGAAGACGATACTAAACCTTGAAGCGTCTGAAGTGATCTCTAAAGTGCAATCTGGCGACGTTTCTGCGGCTACTGTGCTCCATGCATACGGCAAGCAGACAATTGCCGCACAGAATCACTGTAATCCCGTGACCGAGGTCATGTTTGGCGCGCCAGACAGGTATGCCGACAAACTTGCCGCGAAAGCTAAGTCTGGCCCGCTTGCCGGTTTCCCTGTCTCACTCAAGGATACCGCAAATGTTCCTGGCTACGACTCGTGTATGGGCTACTCTGCGCTAGCATTCAAGCCGGCAAAGACCAAAGGCGCGATCATCCAGATCCTCGAAGACGCCGGCGCCGTTCCTTTCGTCAAGACTAACGTACCCCTTACGCTGCTCTCCTTCGAATCATACAACGATGTTTGGGGTAATACCGAGAACCCGCACGTCGCTGGCTACTCGTCTGGTGGCTCAACGGGCGGTGAAGCTGCATTACTCGCGTATGGCGGCTCACGTCTCGGTGTAGGCACTGACGTTGCCGGGTCCGTCAGAGTGCCTGCACATTACAGTGGTATCTATTCTCTCAAGTGCACCAGCGGCCGTTTTCCTAAAGCCGGAAACAACACCAGTATGCCCGGTCAGGACGGAATTCCCGCCGTCTACTCGCCCATGTGCCGTACCCTGGCCGATCTCTCCTTCTTCACGAAGGTTATCATAGACATGAAACCTTGGAACTACGACTATACCGTTACCCCGCTCCCTTGGAAAGAACCTGAGCTGCCCGCTAAGCTCAAGATCGGTCTCATGGCTACAGATACAATAACCCCGCTGTCTCCTGCTTGTGAACGGGCGCTCTCCATGGCCACAGAAGCGTTGCGTAAACAGGGGCACGAGATAATAGAGTTCGTGCCCCCTAGAGCCGCCGACGCGCTCAACATCGGCACTAAACTGCTTACTTCGGATGCACTGAAGACGTGTAGCAAGAATATTATGTGGGGTGGATCAAACGACAACTTCGTCGCCTATGCTAAGCGCTGGTACAGCCTGCCCAAGTTTCTCAAGAAGATATACGTTTGGTGGGTCAGATACGTACGCAAAGATCCTATTTGGGCCACTCTCGCAGATGCAGCTGAGCTCACTGGAAGCGAATTCTGGCAGTACGTCTACCAACGTGAGACCTACAAGGCTGAATTCTACAGCAAGTACAAGGAATCTGGTATTGACTACCTCATCACCGCTCCTGCCGCCACCCCTGCCTACCCTTGCTACACCGGCTGGAGCGCCAACGCTGCCTGTCTCTACACCTTCCTGTTCAACATCGTCGATTATCCTGCAGGTATCATGCCCGTCACCCACGTCGACAAGGACAAGGACCAGTATCCTGAGACCTTCAGCCTCAAGAAACTCAACGGTGTCGCTAAAGGCGTCCATAGATACTACGACCCCGTCAAAATGCACGGACTTCCTGTCGGTGTGCAGGTCGTCGGCCGCCGATTCGACGAAGAGGGCGTCCTTGCTGTCATGCAGAAGATCTACAACGGTCTAGAACAGATGGGCCAGTCGTACGAACTTCTCAACGCTTGAATATCCCGTTACAGGTGAAGGAGTGTATTGTTAATCTTCCTATGAAATGCCAATTTGTTGTACTTCTAAATGACATTAACGTCAAAGCAACTGGTGTAGTACTCTGTGACTCCTTCGACTTTCGGAAAGTACCACACCCATACCATCGGGTAAATTCCTTTCGGAGTGCCCTCGGGGATGGTAAAATATCCCTTACAGGGCTGTGCCGTCCGCGTAGCAGTATTGCTCGTTGTACACGAACCGTCGTCAAACGGTGTAGGCCCGGAAAGGACGTAGTTCTGCGCTATCTGGCCAGCTGCAGTCAGCTCCACATTGGCACGTCCCGTCCACAGTATCACGCACTGTCCGGGATGCGGCTTGTTATCGGGAGCAAGTCTGTCGGCTGTGACGTGTCCATTCGGCTGGTATATGATCTCGAGCGTCCCACCCGATTGCGCTTGCACCATGGGGTACTTCCCGGAGTAGTAGTTGTTCATGTTCATTTGGCTCTCCATGCAGATAGGATCACTACTGGAGGGGTTTAAAAGATGATAGGTTTCAAGGTCATCATAATGGCCAGCTGACAGTTAGTATTGTCGATCTCGTTTGTTGCCACTGGGTGATACCTACCGTATGCTCGTATGTAGCCTGTCGATAACAAAGTCGACCCAACATAGCTGTTGATTTGGTCGATCCAAGAATGCGACAATACTAAAGTGACAAAAAATAATAAATTAGTGTAGACCATTGTATTTCAGAACATTTTGGTAGTTGTTGGTCTTATATATCTGGTTCGTTTCAAATACCACTCAAAGAGCTCCATATGAAACGGCAAGATTAGGGAACACCATACTTAGCGCAGATCGGGAGTTTCGGTTTTCAATTCCGGAAACTCGTCGACAATACGCACGAGCTCTTTCATTGTCTTCGCAAGATCAAAAGATACTCCAGCTAGTCGCTGTTGGAACTGCATGTCGGATCGATCTTTCTGGGTAGCTGACACATCGATATCGTTCATGCGCGTACAGCAGTCCTCGAGCGATTTAATGATCCAACCAGCGTGTGATTTAAATGCCGCGTTGTGAGACTCGTTGAGTGCCTCCTGAGAATGCGTAATCATGTCTCGCACCATCTTCAATATGCTGTGCACCTTGCCCGACAGCTCTGGATACTTCAGGTTCTGTCTGATCACAGTCAGCAGGTCCTGTATGCTTTCCACGACAACGACAGTGATTTCTTCGAGATATTTTCGCAATTTAAGCACAGAAACATCGACAGGCGGCTCTTTCGCAGCAATCACTTCTTTAGAGTCGTCCTTGAACGCATCGGCCGATGGCAGTCCGTTCGCATACGATTGGGCAGACTCTAGTTTCGACTGAGCTATTTGTCCTTTGAGATCAAAACTGTTCAAAGACGGCCCAGTTATATCGCGGTTAGCACTCACAGGATACTCTAGGCTCTGCGGTTCATTCAGTAGTGGTTTCAAGTCCAAAGGCACTAGTGTAGGCTTCCTGCGCAGTGTAGGCTCCACAGTGAAAGCTGCAACCTCGGGTTCGTTTTCGGGGATAGAATTTTCTTTGACTTCGAAATCGTTAAAATCATGCGCCTTACCGAAAATAGGTCTAGTAGGCTCTGTGGTTTCTGAGACGCCGTTCTTCACCACAGAAAGCGGCGCAGTGGCTTCTTCGGTCTTAAGGTTCTTCAACTTCTCTTCCATGTCATTGACCGAGTTGCTCAGTTCGCTTGAGCGGTTGTTTGTAATTTCGGAAACAGTTTCGTCTAAGCATTCGCTCATAGGCGAGCCCATTCCCTCGTTATCCGCCTTTTCCTCCTCTTTTGGCTCTGGCACGCCTGCAGTTGACGAGTCCAAGGAAATCGACTTCCTGATCTTAACTGCAGTGATAAGTTCAGTTACGGCCGCGCATAGGTCTGCTACAGCGGCATTGCAGACGCTCATAGGGTACATTCCGTTAGAAGATGCCATTCCGCGGGTTATCGTCATGAGGTTACCGGTCAGCTGTGTGATCTTGTCACACATCTCCTCAGTCCGAATTTCAGGATCGTGTTGCTGGTCCTCGGCATCCAGTGCAGAGTTGATGATAGAGCGAATGACAGACACTAGAGTTTGTAAGGTAGATAGCATGGTCTTTGTGTTGTATTCCTCGCGGTAAGATTGAATAAAATCGTTTATGGCGATGTGAAACTCAGAGAGCATCGGGGCAGGGATTGCTCCATCGTCTGTTATATACAAAGAAGCTCTTCTGACTAGCATATCAGCAGAATACAGGTGAGCCTTGTCTGGTATTCCTGACTGCCGATAAGACTTCAGTTGCGCTTTAGCTTTGGCAAAGGCCTTCTTCCAGTGGGTAATCTGTTCCTGCAGATTGGTGACTTCGGCAGACAGCAGATCTGTGGTTTTCCGCGTGTCTTCCTCTGACTTTGCGATCTCGCGCATTTCTGCAAGAAGCTGTCGTGTTTCGTCTCGCACCTGCCGCGTAATATCCTGCTGTCTTCCTAACTCATTCTGCAACTGCGCTAGCTCAGAACGAAGTTTTGTATTTTCCTCGGCAAGCTGTTTGTGGTCCGAGAACGATATCGGGCTTGAAAAGAAGCCTTCTCTTTGTGGTGAGCGAGAAGTATCACCGAGCGCGCTTTCGCTCGGTTTTTCGTGGTCTTTTGTCAGTGAAGGCATATCTGACAGTGTGCGAGAGGTAGAAGAAGATGTGGAAGGATCATAAATGGATGTGGACCGGTACCTTGACGAGCTTGCAGTGTACTGTGACGGTGGATCAAACGGTTCCTGCAAAGTTCGTGTTGCAGGTGCCAGTTGGGGTGCCGGTTGGAGTGTCGGTTGCGGAGGCTTGTGCTCTTCATGTGACTCTGGTGTGTCTGGCCGCGCAGGGAATACGCTAGGCAGCGGCGGCAGGATGTCTTTTCTCGGTTTGGCTGGCGGAGGGGATTGTAAAAGGAAGGCGGGGAGAGTAGGCGAATCTGTAAGGATTGTTGAGCGGTTTGGTTTCGTCGGTTCAGGGCTTGCATCGTGATAGTGGTTTGAGTCTTCAATGTCGTTTCCTTGTGTTTGGTTGTGTTGTGCATTATTGTCGTCGTCTTCGTCTTCGTCGTCATCGTCTTCGTCATCGTTTTCCTCTACCATATGCGATATTTTGGGGCTGATAGAGTCCTGTTTGAGGACGCGGGCGTTGTTGCGACGGCTAGGATTCTGCGGAGGCGGGCTTGCAGTATCTACTACGGGTAAGTTTGGCAGTCGTCGTCTCATTTCGAAAAGGATGTCGCTTGCGAGTTCCGAGAACCGAGAGTCGGGGAGTTTTGAGAGTTTTTGACGGGCGACATTGCGTTTTGGGTGGAAAGCGTTCTGCGAAAGAAGATGAGGCGCTGAGGGGCTGAGTATTCTTCGCTGGAGCTCGTCGTAAACGTCTGTGCTGAGTTCTGCGAACTGCGCTGAGGATAGCCGCAAAAGTTTTTGACGAGCTTTGGCTTGACGCTTTGCGTCGTCGGGCGAATTGTGGAAAGAACGCTCGCTGTGTGGGAGGATGGATATAGGTGTAGCCGGTAGCGGCGAGTGTGGGTCTGGTGCGGCTAGAGACGATTTGTAGAGGTAGTTTGAGAGCGCAGAGTAGTGCGTTGCATAAACCGATTGATCGGGGTTGGTGCGTGAGGCGGGAGGCAGGGTCGCGGGGGTTTGCGCCGAGGTCCACGGGCTCATGTTGGTGTAAGACATTTCGCTGGAGCAGGCGAGGTGTCTTATAAGAGTTAAAGGAATGGAGTGGTGGGCGCAGGGCGGTAATTATACAAACATGCCTAGACACGCGGTCGATAGTGTACTACTGTTTAGTGTGGAGGAGAATAGGGTTTGGGCGGGAAGGAAAGCAAGGAAAACGACTACGGAACCGGGGGGAGGTTAAGCGATGTGATGATATTTTTACGCCGTAATAGGTCACAGCGCAATTGCGCGATAGCAATGCGTGCATATTGCCGGTTGGTGGCTCCGGATTGAACGAGTTCGTGTCAACTGCTAGTTCCTTACTTCTTCAGGTAAGGATTTCTAGGGTCGTTCTTCCACTCGTCGGATTTCATCAAAGCGTCCGCGGCTTTGGAAATAAGATAGGTGGAAACAAGAGCACCAATTGCAAATGGCCATAATGGCTTGAAAAGAGGCGTAGGATATTTGCGGAACCCGAAAAATGACATTCTAACTGATCTTATAAGGGTGGTTGGTAAACGGTGTGTGCGAAAATGGTGGCCCGGGTCTTCCTGCTGCTGCCAACTTGGGGGGCCTCTCCCATGGCAACCAGCCCGAGAAGGCCCGGCTTGCATGTCGCCTTTTGCTTACTCCTCATTGGTCAGTCGTAGCCAAAATAATCACACTATAGGACAATCGTTTGTAAATTGCGTATCGTACGCGAGGACTGTCATCTTTTCCAGTCGCGCCCGCGTCTTGTAGCCGCAGCCTTGGTCGCCCACTCCTGTAGTCAGCGGGCACGCATCTACGTTGGTTGCTGTGTCCAGTGATTTAAACCCTTGGCCCTAATTAGCATCCTGCCACCCACTTCAACCGACGCAGAAGACTCCACGTTTGACACCTTCTATCGCCGCCGTCTGGCT
This sequence comes from Tortispora caseinolytica NRRL Y-17796, assembly GCA_001661475.1. Taxonomy (NCBI): domain Eukaryota; kingdom Fungi; phylum Ascomycota; class Trigonopsidomycetes; order Trigonopsidales; family Trigonopsidaceae; genus Tortispora; species Tortispora caseinolytica. The sequence continues at coordinate 125,749 of KV453843.1, forward strand.
CGTCTACTGGGTTAGCAATTGCCTGGATTGCACCGCTTTAGTATAATTATGGACTCGCTTCTGAATGTGCCGCCGCTGCCGCAGTCAGAGCGGCATGCGGGTGGACAAACAGCCACCACTCCCTCTCGAGCCGCTGCCTCAGCAGCGATCACCTCTTCAAAACCAGACGAACTCATTTATGGCCAGTCGCGGATCCCCTCGGCGGCCCCGCCGTTCACATCTGCATTGCAGTATACACTCGTGCGCGACTTTGCGTACCCGGACTCTCACCGTTTGCACTACGGCGGGCAGGCCCTGAAAGAGTTGCAACGGATGTCAGAGACTAACATCCTTGAAGGCCCCCCGTGGCACGAAGATGAGGATCTACGGTCGCCCGTCCGTGTAGAGGACAGCCCGCGCGAAGATCCAGACGCAGATTTCAACTACGAGTTTTCAGTTACCAGCCCGGATGAGGTCCACGGCAAGGCCGTCGCCATGTACGATTTCGTCGCAGAACACGAAAATGAAATGCCTTTGAAGCAGGGCCAAATTGTCTGGATATCATATCGCCATGGCCAGGGCTGGCTGGTGGCGCAAGATCCTCAAACGGGCGAAACTGGTTTGGTCCCTGAAGGATATGTTCAAATTGAGGCGCGATGAATTTTGCACACCCTCGTGTACATTATTATACCTTACTTATTACTTTATGATACCGTTCTAATGCACTCCTATTACTGTCTAAAGTAGTAGATCATCTAGCGCTCCGCTCGCCGGTTTGCTGGCGCTGGTGCTCGTTCCGCTGGGCGCTTTCGCAGCAGCAGTAGTCGTCGACGGAGAGCCCCACATTCCCTGTGTAGCCTTATGCTGTGCCATCTGCGCTAACCCTTTGGGGCCTTGCGTGGTGTTGTGCGTCTTCTTCACATCCTTAGACGCGAGATTCCAGATGTCTCCAAAAACATCGTTCTTTGCCTTAGAGGACGCCGCGGGCGCGGCGGTTTGTTTGGGCGCTGCAGCTGGAAAGCCACCTGCCGCAGCCCCAGGCACAGCGCTGGGACCAGCCGAGATGCTCGCAGCTGGTGCAGTCGTCGTAGCCGTAGGCACGGTGTTGAACAGGTCTAGGATAGAGGATGTTGTATTGGAGGATTGTGTAGCAGAGACACCATTGGTACTGTTTGAAGCGCTTTGGAACTCTTCGAACTCGTCGTCGTCGTCTTCATCTGCCGTAGCGGGCGCCGGAGCACTCACTGCCGCCCGACTGGGCTGAGTGGGCTGTGTGTCTGTATCATCGAAAGAAAACAGGTCCTGCTCCTGCTTTTGCGGCGGCTGTGGCTGCGTATGAGAGTGGCCTACAACCGTAGTAGGTGCGTCGTACTCGTCATATTCTGCGTTGGCTTCGGAGCGTCTTGGCGGCTCGTAGTTGCTGGAAAACTCGGAACCACCAAACCCGCCACCGTCGCCATACACGCCGCCAGAATAGGTGCCAAAGCCGGTAGGGTTTGTTCTCGAGCTGATTCGTCTTTGTCTCGAATCCTCGACGGCGGCTCCGCCGGCGATGCCGCCGTATTTTGCTCTGTTCGCACGGGCTCGGGCACGTTCGGCGCGGACCTTGTTGAGATCGCTGAGGAGGTCAACGAGCTCTTTGGCACGGTTGCGCACGTTCGCGCCGTTGTCGACGCCCTCGTGCACATAGTGGAAGCTCTTGAGCATGGTGATCGTAGACATGTGGGACCGCGCGGAGTCGACGACCCGCTCAGAGCCGTTTTTCACAAGGTACTCGAGCAGCTGCAGCGCCTTGTATATCTGCCGCCACTCGGCCACACCCTTTTCCGTAAAGCGGCGATAGATCATAGTCATGATTTCTGTCAGCTGCTGATAGTTATAGGTGCCTTCGGCGATATCCTGCATCAGGGTTGAAGATGCACCCCAGGGCTCATTGTTGGTAGCCTCGCGGACCTTAGCCTCCATCTCGGTGTAGTTCATAACGACATTCTGCGCCTTGCGCACGTACGCCTTGACATCGTACAGGCTGATTTTCGATACCTGCTCTTTTAGCTGGTCCATTCAGGTAGCGGGGGCTAGCAGGCAGTGCGGAGAAACTCGTTCGGAGCCTTGTGGTGAAAGACGCTGGGCTGGAGGATGCAACCTGCAATGCAGCAAGCCGGCTAGTTACACCGGGTAACTGGTAATTTTTTGTTGGCAAAAAAAAAACGTTACCCGGCTTGCGAAAGCCAGCTAAACGTTTCTCCGAGGAGCTTGTTGTTCTAAATGCTTCGACTGCGTCTAGGACTCAATCTCTGCAAACCTCGATACTTTTCCGCTACAAGCAAAAACATGGGCAATCTCGTTTATTTTGACACTGCTGAAAACGGTAAGTTTTACTCGACCAGTTGTTTGCCTGTGTGCGCCACTTCCCCTTACAATGGGTGCGATGACAAACGCAGGCGCTGCTGTTTTCCCTGCCCGCACGGCGCAGCCACTAACGACTTTTAGGCAATCCCCTCGGTCGCATCACCTTCAAGCTCTACACGGAGGATGTGCCCAAGACCGCCGAGAACTTCCGCGCTCTTGCTACCGGTGAGAAGGGATTTGGCTACGCCAATTCCTCTTTCCACCGTGTAATTCCCCAGTTCATGTTGCAGGGTGGTGACTTCACCAACCACAATGGCACTGGTGGCAAGTCCATCTACGGAAACAAATTCCCAGATGAGAACTTCAAGTTCAAGCACACTAAGCCGGGTCTCCTCTCCATGGCTAATGCTGGCCCCAACACCAACGGCTCCCAGTTCTTCATCACCACCGTCCCATGCCCCTGGCTCGATGGCAAACACGTGGTGTTCGGTGAGGTCGTTGATGGAATGGATGTCGTCAAGAAGATCGAATCTTTCGGTTCCCAGTCTGGCGCTACCCGCTCCACCATTACCATCACTGCTTCTGGTGAATTGTAATGAGAAAGAAAATTCAAGTGCGGTAACACGCTGACCTGCTGCGCCCAACGCCGCCCATCCTTCGTCTCGCCTGCACGTTTGCCACCGCGGCTCACGTTCGGACGTTGTCGAACTAGGATGGCTGTCTTCGCGCAGCACTGATTTCTACTGTTTCCTGCTTTCTCTTCTTCTTTTTAGTCGTTTTCTTATATAATTATACATTCGTCAAACCGCCCTGGTCACGCCGTTAGGGGCTTATTTGTATTGTTCCCAATTGGGGAGGACCAGCACCCCTTCTACCCCCCTTCCCTACACCAGGTGAACCACTGTAAACACACACACCTCTTTCACCGCGCGTCCATGGACATATCGCGGTTTCAGCTAGACACCACCCTGATCCCGCCTTCAAGACGCAAACCCGTCCATAGCGTAAAACACCTGGCTCCCGTACGTGTCCGTGCTTCCCTGCATCCGTCCAGGACACTTCCGAAGACAATCACATCGAAAAACTCGTCACACATAGCCTTCCCAACCTACACTCCACCCTCGCATCTCATTATGTCTCCTTCTGAGACCAGATCGTTGCTACGCCGGTCGGCACGCCTTTCTCCACGAACGCCCGTTAAACCCTGGGCCAGACCGCGAACTAGTGACTCGCTATGGTCCTCCGTCTCCCGCGACTCTAACGGCAACACCACCCCGCACTCTATCATCACTGTCGACGACTCACCACTCACCTGTTCCTCAAAGGCATCGCCTGATGTAGTGGTGATATCACCTGACTCAGCCACACCGCCACCGCGCCGGCGACGTCTCTCTGCGCACACCTTCCAGAGCTCACCGCTGGTCACTGATCCCACCTCTCCACCATCCGCACCCTCACCGACGCGCGCAAGAGCGTCTCAGCCTCTGTCACAATCTCCGATAAAGTCCCCTCTGCGCGATATCGGCAGTGATAACAACAAATATCGCGCGATGACCACCCAGGAGCTCAAGTCGTTGATCACCTCCTGGGGCCTCAAACCCATTGCCGGTAGTAAGGCCTCTCTAATAGAATTCATACAGCAGCAAGAAGCCAGATCGTCCAACTTGAGACCCGCGCCTACGCTTGAAGAGGTACAGAACGAACGACAGCTGATCTATACTCGGATCTCAAACGCCATTAAGCAGTCGCCCTTCTGGACACCTATCTTGTTGTTCACACCTATCAACCCTCAGCATTTGCTTGAATACCTACAAAACGAAGCCGACATGAAATCGCTCACTATTACTATACTGTTCGATTGGTGCTTAGCTCATAGTGTTACCATTACCAAAAATGCTACTATTCTGAATCTTTACGCCGATCGCGGCTAAATTCGTTCTTTTTATCCTTGAGCTTAATTTAGCTCCTACGGCCACCGGTGTTAGACCAACTCTGATTCATTACTAACCAGACAATTGCAGTATTTGTCTCTAGAATAATCTCTGCACGCACACCAAAGTAATCTAGCATGACCGTTCTACGCATTGCAATTCTAGGTGCGGGTATTTTCATTAAGACTCAGCATCTACCCTCGCTGGTGCACAACAAGAAAGCTGACGTTGTGGCTATTTATTCTCGATCAAAAGACAGTGCACAGGCCCTCGCTGACGAATTCAGCATCCCTGATGTCTATTACGACAAAAATAACACTGACGGTAATACACTGGAATTGCTGCTCGCCCGTTCAGACATTGACGCATGCGTAATCGCCCTCCCTATCCTAGTCCAACCTGATGTCATCAAGAAGGTACTTTCTTCCGGCAAGCATGTCCTCGCTGAAAAGCCAGTCGCGAAAGATAAGGCCACCGCCGTAGAATTGGTTAAGTTTTACCGATCTCTGCCTGCGGGCCTGATTTTCAGCACTGCTGAGCAATACAGGTTTCATCCGACCTTCCTGGAAGTTGCTGACATCATCAAACAGGGCGGCATTGGTCAGGTCCATTCCTTTGGATACAACGAATCCTCGTATATCAGAGACGACAATCCTTATTACAACACAGAATGGCGCAAGACTCCTGAGTATCAAGGTGGGTTTATTCTAGATGCTGGTGTTCATTCCGTTGCTGCTATACGCCTCGTGCTTGGCGAAGACGTTGAATCGATTGTGGCGACCACAAGCCTGTACAAGCGCAACCTCCAGCCCACCGATTACATGGCATCTCTTGTCACGATGAAGTCTGGTGTCAAGGGTACATTTTCCATGGACTTTTCTGTGAGTGTTTCTACGTTCAGGTTCGTCGTCAATGGGTCAAAGGGGTCTATTGAGATCTCGCGGTTCCCGAATCTAGGGTACAAGATCACGACTATTGATGGTGAGGTCACTGAGAAGGAAGCGGCTAGCTTTGAGACCCCTGCACAGATCGCGGTTTACCAGGAGATCGATACGTTCTTGGACGACATTGCTAGCAAGAAGCAGACGGAACGAGCTAAGCCTGAGCAGTCTGTGATTGATCAGACAGTTATTGAGACGTGTCTAGTGTCTAATGGATCAGTTGTTACAGTTGAGTAATTCATTGGAACCATGTTGTTCGGGTCGTATCTGATTTAGCAAGGCTGGATCTACGCTACTAAACCTTTTGAACCCCTGTTACTGTTCGACTATAGAACCCGGTGGCCGTGAGATGACATTCTAGCACGATCATGGTTCACAGTCGGTCAGCACGCCGCTACGTACATTTAGCAGTGTACAAATTTCTACATTGAGCGAATAAATGAAACCTTTAGTTTTCTTTTTGTTTTAGTAAAAGCATTGGATTGTGATATAACTGCGTACGAAAAGCGTTTTTTCAACGCAGATACGAGAGTTTCACGTTGAACATACATCATAACATAGTCTGAATCTATCGAGTAGCAGACCAAACGTTCTTAAGAAGTCCATCTTGTTGAGCAAGGCGGTTAAGAGAGTCATCAGCCTCACCGCGGGCGCGGACAAATCCGGAGAGGAGGTATGAAGTGACGGTGTTGGTCATGACTCCATTTTCATCGACATCGGCGATGTTGATCTGAGCAGAGGCGTGGTCATCAGCGCGAATGATTCTGTTAGTGGCAGAGCACTTTCTAGGAACGTAAAGTTCGACGAGTTTTCCCTTATCGTTTTCCATTGTTTGTGTGTGCAATTAAGAAATGCGTTGCAGTCTGGTTAGGCTTGGGTCTTGGGCGTCTAGGTGTGTGAATGCGTCGTAGGGTTTATTTGTGACTGGTTTGTTGGTCTTAGCATGACAACGATCTGTACCCTATATGCGGCTTATAGAGTTTAAAGACCTGAACTGCTGCTGAAGACTGACTGCTTAGTATCTCAACGTATATTTGCGGGCAGGCCTAAAAAACTGTGCGAATATGGTTTGGTAGTTACTATAAGAGTACATGTATACTGGCAGCTTGAGTATGTATCTAGGTGTGGAGATACGAGCAATCGTTTCTGAGGAAAGCAGATCGACCCCAGAAACGAGACTTACGACAGCAGAAGTGACCGCTTTGTCAGCCGCAAAGGGGTCAATCATCAAGAAAATCTAACAGATTATTGTAGTGATGTGTTTGATTGCAATTATTTACTTTTTATGTGCTACTTGACCTGTAGTTACGAGAAAATTTGACTTATTTAATGATTTAATAGCTGAATATGAAATGGTCAAAGATCGTCCCAAATTCCACAGAAGGACAACCATTGATACGGAAGTGACATCAAGACCTAATGTATAAGGAGTGTTAATAGACAAAATGCAAAAGTTGAACACATATTGATTACATAACCTGCTAATGAAGTAATTGTAAATACGTAAATACGTAGATACGTAAGAATACGATGCCGTGCACGTGCGATTCAGCGCTTGCAACAATATGTTAGTCCTCTCATGTCATTGTGGGGTCTTCTCTTGCAGAATGCACAATCAGCCTGCAACGGTCGCAAACTAGATAAGCCATGCAAGTCTCGCATTGGCTGCCTTGCTTCAGCCAAGATACAGTCAAGCAGCATGATCTATCAGTAGACCCACGAAACGGCAAGATCAGCTCTTTTAGGTGTCCCATCATCCCCCAGAACTTACCTTCAGTCATACCCTCCGACTGCACCACTAAGATGAGCCAGGACCTCGAGAACCAGCCGCTATTGGCGACACGTTCCGGAAGATCAATTGGATCACAGTCTCGTCCACCGCACAAGATCGTCACTATCCAGCGACAAAGACATCATGGACGAACTTGGTGCCGTATGGCGGCGTTCTCCGCTATTGGCCTAACAGTAGTTGCTATATTCAATGCTATGTTCTGGCCCAGATCTTCCTTGAGCCGCGATATCTCTTGGTTTAGAGGCAACAAACTTCCATCTGCAGAAATTGAACGTCTGATCCTCGAATCGCCCGAACCCGATCGCATACGCGAACACAGCAAGTATTACACCAGCGATCCGCACCTCGCCGGCCGCAACTTCCAGCAAGTCGAATACACTAAAGCCAAACTCGAAGAGTACGGTTTCAATGTGAAAATCGAAACATACCCCGTCTACATCAACTACCCTCTCGAACACCGCCTCGCTCTTCTCGAAGAAGGTTCCGACGATGCTATCGCCTTCGAAGCCACCCTTGAAGAAGACATCCTCGAAGAAGACCCCACTACGGGTATCGCCAATAGAGTGCCAACTTTCCACGGATACTCTGCTTCAGGCAACGTCACTGCCGAAATTGTATATGCAAACTACGGAACGCACGAGGATTACCTCAACCTGGTCGCCAAAGGCGTCTCCGTCGAGGGCAAGATCGTCCTTGTGAGGTACGGCAAGATCTTCAGAGGCCTCAAAGTCAAAGGTGCACAGGACCTCGGTGCAATTGGCGTGATAATGTATTCTGACCTCGCCGACGACGGCGAAGTGACCGTAGAAAACGGTTACGCCGCTTACCCCGACGGACCAGCACGCAACCCGTCCGCCGTCCAGCGTGGCTCTGTTCAATACATGTCTCTATGCCCAGGTGATCCTACCACACCTGGCTACGCCTCTAAGCCCGACTCACCGCGTACAGATCCGTACGAATGTGTTCCACGAATCCCGTCTTTACCAGTCTCTTGGAAAGAAGCCCAACCCTTCTTGAAAGCACTCGAAGGCAACGGTCTGGGCGCTCCAGATATGGGCGACGACTGGAGCGGCGCGTCCAAGTACAACTATTCCACTGGCCCTTCTGTTGCAAAGGTTAACCTCTATAACCTCCAGAACACTACCATTTCTCCGATCTGGAACGTCATTGCTGAGCTACCTGGCCACACCAAGTCCTCCGAGATCATCATTGGCAACCATCACGATGCATGGATAGCGGGCGGTGCCGGTGATCCCAATTCCGGTTCTGCAGCTCTGCTTGAGCTTGCTAGGACTTTTTATGTCCTCAAACAGCAAGGCTGGAAACCACTCAGGTCAATTGTTCTGGCTTCCTGGGACGGTGAGGAATATGGACTCCTTGGTAGCACTGAATGGGCGGAAGATTATGCTGACACACTGAAGAAACGTGTGATTGCCTACTTGAACGTAGACGTTGCAGTGGCTGGTCACTCTCTTGAGGCATCTGGATCTCCGCTGCTTGAGCGCTTGTTTAGAGCTACTCTAGGCAAGCTCCATACCCCTGAAGGTGACTCGCTTATTGAAAACTGGAAAAAATCTTCACAGAAGGCTATTTTGTATCCTCCTGGCTCGGGATCTGATTTCACAGTTTTCCAGTGCCATCTGGGAGTGCCTACGCTCGATTTTGGATTTGGCCCTAACAAGACGGACGCTGTTTACCACTACCACTCCAATTACGACTCGTTCCACTGGATGGACAACTATGTTTCTGACTCCTGGGAGTATCACAGCCTGGTTGTGAAGATCCTTGGACTGATGACTGTCCAGCTTGCGGACGACCCTGTCATGGACCTGCGTGTGAGCGAGTATGCGAGGTCTGTGCGATACTATATTGAGAACATCAAGAAGATGGTCCCGAAAGAATGGCTTAACGAGAAGACTAGCTCTATTGCGGCTAATTTCCATAAGATCGAGAAAACTATAGGGGAATTCAAGGGCAAAGCTGGCAAGTTTGATGGACTCATGGAAAGCTATAGCCGTCGTCTCAACCATGACTATCCTTGGTACCGGTCCTGGCACAAGATTCTGTTGTACTTCCACATAGCGCAAGCCAACCAGAAAGTAAAGTACATTGAAAGATCTTTCACTCGTGAGGAAGGACTTGATAACGGAAGAGGATGGTTTAAGCACATCATATTTGCACCTGGATACTGGACTGGGTACTCTGGTATCCCGTTTCCTGGTTTAGTGGAGGCAATTGACGCCAATGATATCGAGACTACGGAGAAATGGCAAGAGATTGTGCTGGAAAAGCTGGAAAAAATCATCGATTGTCTGGACTAACATGTATGAAGTGAATACTATCTAAATTGGCAACAATCTGTAGCAGTTAGATCCTAAGTACTTCATTATTCGATATTGCCCGGATCAGTGTTTAACTGTCCTATAGAGTATCGAAGTGACACCGCTATACATGGGCCAAATCTACATCCAATTAGCCACCAGACACAGGCGGTATAAAAGCGATCTCTGAACGGTCTTGAAGTTCAATGTTATCTGTGATATCGACCGTTTCGAGGTTTACCGAGACCTGGCAAGTGTCGATGATTTTACGCACTTTTTCTGAATCATACAGTGATATAACTTTGGCTACTAGTTCCTGCAGCGTCAATGGACATTCGAACTCGTCCTCGCTCTTACCTACAGCTTCTTTTAGTGAAGCAAAGTATAGGACTGTGATCATATGTTAAGTTTCTAGGTCTACGTCAGAGTGTATTAGTATATGTGACATTCTGTAAACTATAATTGTAAAATTAAAATTTTGTAAATAGCCTAATATTGCATCGGATTCCTTAACAGGCAGATTATGGTTCTATAGTGTAGTCGGTTATCACAGTGGATTCTGATTCCACTAACCCCGGTTCGAATCCGGGTAGGACCTTTTTTTTTGGGTGGCTCTTATCGGCTAGCTGCGATTGAAGCTCTATTGATATTCTTATTGATCCCCAAAGCATAGCGTATAATTGGGGGCTCTTTGTTTTATTTATACCATATTCCGCAGCAGTTATTCAACTCAGAAATGAATCTCGTTGTCAATAACGATCTGTTCACGCAGATCGGCAGCCAACCTGTCGAATTGCCATTCGTTTTTAGAGAATACTCTGCAGACCAACTGCCTGAACCTGCAGCGATCACAGAAAAATGTAAGAAGTTCATCGGAGATGTCCAGAAATGGGATAAATGGAAAAGGTACGGTCCTGTTCAGACACACATGCGTATGTTCGGCGACGAGTACTGGTTCGCAAGATACTCTACGCATGTAGAGCCATTGTCACACTTCAAAGGTCTACTTGAAGACCACACAAAGCATGAAGTCGAGTACATACCGACGGCCAATTCGTACAGGACCGTGGCCACCAAGGACGACTGGACGTGCTTCGCAATTGAGTATTCGTTGCCATTTCCTTTCAAGAAGCGAGAAATGGTCGAATGGATCACAACTATCGATCTAAATGATGCGTTCCTCATCATTTCGTTCCCGAGCAACTTACCTGCATCCCCAAATACCGTCAAAGGCAAGTATTTGTCTATAGAGTACCTCTACAACGATGGGGTGCTTACTCACTGGACAATGGCATGCTGCTCTGACGCTGGCGGATTCATCACTAAGAGAATGCAGAAGATGGCCCTGGCTAAAGAGATATCTCACGACGTTTCCTACTATCTACAGTGGGCAGAGAAATTACATAAATAACATAAACCCCATAAAAACAATTTGGTCAAGACGAAGCTCCAATGACCTCCCATTTAGTGTTCGTCACTTCTGCTAGACGATCGAGCAATACTTCCATTGGTGTGAATAAACCAAACTCTCTGAATTCACCGTCGTATGCATGAAGCATACCTACTACCGACAAACCAGGAGCAGCTGAGGTGTCTTCGTTGCTGTGAAGAATCCATGCGCCAGAGTCACCACCAGAAGCAAACAGCGGCTGTGGAGCAGCTACTACAAACTCACTTGTTTTCAATTCTCCATTAGCCCAGTACACAACTCGAGGACCATTAATGCGTCCTGAAGTATACTTACTCGTCGACCCGTATTTAAACACTTGAGCTCCTGCTCCTATGTAATTGGGCGATGACGGGTTAACAGATGCAACATTCTTGACCACAGTACCATCAAACATCAAATTTGGATCATACTCAGTAAAGTCAATATCATCTCCAAGAGTATTTGCAACTTCTTTTGTAGTGTTGCATTGAATAACAGCTAAATCAATCATCGTACCGTTTACAGGTCGACGTTCGCCCCACAAAACCTCTCCAAAAGTCGTGTGTGGAGTGTTTCTACCGGTAGCAGCCTGTCGGGGAAAGAAGCCATCTAGCTCTTGAATAGCTTTCTTATAAACTTCCGCTTGCCGGCTGTCGGACGTGTATCTCTGCGATTCACGGAACAAAGTCTCACGATACATATTAATCAACACAGTACTAGGTACTGCAATCCGTGGTTTCTTTGTTCCGTAAGATTCAGTCAAACATACATGAGCACACGACATTGCATACACATTGCTGATTCCGTCCTTGTTCTTATCCTTAGAGTCTGATACTGGTCTGATGTAGCCGCCAAACGTGCCTGAAATGGTTTCTGCCACATCTACCGACAAAGAAACGGACATCGGAGGCCGTTCGAGATCTGAAGGAACGCGGAACGGCGTCTTCAATACTGATCCAATTTTAATACTGTGCGTGCTATTTGATCTGTTTGATTTCCCCGATTTGCCTGACGAATGAGATCCACGATGCGACATAGCACCCTCTATGATCGAATCATGCCTACACATGAAGTGAACAGTAGAGACCAGTTCTGTCAAAACTTCGATTTGTTCACGGCAGTAGGATGGCAGATTTTCAGGGGGCCTTAATCCCAGAGTCTCATGTGGTGATGTTTTTGCGTCAGAGGGAATGCCAAACACAACAGTAGGAATACAAAAACTAGGAGAGAATCCACGGCATACAGGAGCAAGGTACGCGCCTTCTCTGTCGAGCATGTCTTTGGTTCTTGGGTCGTTCACGAGAGAGTCGACTACTTCCAAAACACGGTTCCAAGCTAGCGAACAAGCAGACGGCTCTTCGTCTTCGCTTTGTAAAGGCACGTAGCTGCTTGCAGGGAAGTTTGTAGGGTAAGGAAGCGAGTTTCTGTTCTGTGGCACTAAACCGAGTTTCAGGCCTAAGTTAGAAGTCGCAAACATTAGGGTGCTCTTAGCGTTGTTCATTTCATTGTCATTCTGAGCGGCGCCAAGCTCTCCTGGCGGAGCTGGAGCAATAGGAGAGTTGGCATCCGGTACGAGAACGTTGTCGCACAGATGCAAGGAGATCTTGAGGATCTGCATCAGTTCTGGCAAGTCGTCGAGCGTCAAAGAACGCATGAGAGGTGTAAGATATAAGAACTGAATAGCGGGAATAGATAAAGATTCTTTAATAAATTTGGCAATCACGAAAGCAGAAGAGATGGCGTTCTTGTGGTTAACTCTGTAGAGTTGGTACTCTGCGGATATTTCACCTGCCAGGTATGTCAACGCTTCGCGGAGTTGCTGATGGTGTTCGACAATAGAACCTGGTGTACCGTACTGCATGGCTTTTGCGTTAGAATCTACACGGTCTGGCCATGTGGGCGTAAAGGGGAACTGAGCGTACGAAATTGGTGTCGATCCGGATCGGCGTTCACGAGGTTTAGATCCTAGAGCGGCTTTCAACGGTTTGCCGAGTTTGCGCACTTTTGCCTTGTACATTGTGAGACGATCAGTGGTGTATTCAGAAGGGATCGATGAAGCGCCCGTTAGACGACTCAGAGCATCTGTTGACGCTGTTGACGCCGTAAATGCCGATTCCGTTAGTGAAGGCACTGAGAAGACGGACATGGCGTCCATGCCGGTGGGCGGTCGGTCTGATCGCTGATCGGTCACAGGAACCTCGTGATGAACAGGCAGCTGCATCCGTCGAAACCCGCGGCCCGGGCCACTGCGTCCTTGCTGCGGAGGTGAAGACATCTTTATTGTTAAATCGAGAAGTGGGTCCTTCTGATCAGTCTAATGCTATATAAGCTTTAGTATTGTAACCCTCAACCCTGGAGCCGTGCGAGTGCGATGGTTTATGGCCGGGCGTCGGTGTAGCAGGTCGTATGGTTCAGGCGATACTGCGTAGTACGGTTTATAAGACTGCGCGGATATTAGATTAAGACATTTATTTGAAGTAATATTGTACTTGTGGCAACTACAAATATTGGGGTCGCACGATGGTCGAGATCGCAGACAGGGAAGTATATAAAGCTTATTTTGGACATGCGAGCCAATCAGGAGTCTCAATGACCGTTACAGTCTGCTCCACCACACCCCTACCATAGACCTGCAACAACAATGGCTGAGTTGAAGGACAACTGGGCAGCATTGCCTACTACGGAACGATCACGGCCTGTGCATTTATCGTTTGATGCGAAGTCTAGGAGAATCGCTTATGCTGCAAACAAGAGCGTATTCTTGCGCAACGTCGACACACCTGAACGGTGTCTGCAGTATAATGGACACATTGCAAGCACTTCTGTGGCCAAGTTCGCGCCCTCGGGGTTCTATGTAGCCTCGGGCGACGTTTCGGGCAAGGTCCGCGTATGGGACTGTGTGGGTGAAGATCTTATACTCAAGGGCGAGTACAGCGCAATCTCAGGCCGTATAAACGACATAGCCTGGGACGCCGACTCTGCCAGGATCATTGCTGTCGGCGACGGTAAGGAAAGGTATGGACATTGTTTCACGGCTGACTCCGGAAACTCTGTCGGAGAGATTGCAGGCCATTCAGCAGTTGTCAACGCCGTCGCTATTCGCCCAGTCAGACCGTACAAGGCCGCAACTGTCTCAGACGACCACAGTCTTGTTTTCTATAACGGACCTCCTTTCAAATTCAAATCTGCCGTCCGCGGTCACCACACAAACTTCTGCAATGACGTCGCATACTCTCCCGACGGTACAACGCTTATTTCCGTCGGCTCAGACCGTCGCATCAACTCGTACGACCCTACAACAGGCGACTTCAAGGAAACTCTTAACTCTGACAGCCATACCGGATCTATCTTCGCTATATCTTGGAACCCTAACTCTACAAAGTTTGCTACAAGTTCTGCTGACGGTACAGTCAAGTTATGGAACGCTAACGGAGAACTCGACCAGACTTTCGTCGTCACTTCAGGTGACCACCAGGTCGGCGTCGTTCATACTGGCGAGGACACGCTCATATCGCTTTCCCTTGACGGAACTCTCTATTACTTCACATACGGTACTGAGTCTCCTACCAGGACAATCTCCGGCCACCAGAAGGCCATCACTGCTGCAACCTTGTCAGCCGGACGCCTTATCACTGGAAGCTACGATGGTAGAGTCGTATCCTGGACCCTCGATGGCTCGCCGACTCTAGTAGCAGGAGACGGACCTTCTAACCTAGTGGCCTTTTTGCAGTCTGCGTCAGACTGTGTGCTAGCTGCATCCTGGGATGACACGCTGAGGTCCATTAGCGATGGTTCTTTCTCCGGTTCGGCATCTATTGATGCTCAGCCGAAGGGCTTGGGTATACTGCCTGACAATCACGCCGTGGTTCTCACTGAAACAGAGATTACAGTGTACAAATGTTCGCCTATCTCTCGGATCACTTCGCTACCTGTCTCAGCAGCAGTGTCACTGTCTATCTCTGAAGATCTCATTGCAGTTGGATCGGGCTCTTCGCTGTCTCTTTACCGTTTCGCAGGCGGTGAGTTGAAGCCCGAGTCTTCAGCGTTTCCAGCAACCACTTCCCCGATATCAGTAGTATCACTGTCTCCAGACGGATCACTGCTGGCGGCAGGTACTGTCAACGGAAAGATTATTCTGTATAATGCCAAAGAATACACAATAATTACTTCCCGCTGGGCGTTCCATACAGGCCGTATCACCTCAATCTCCTGGAATGCTGCATCGACGCATGTCGTTACGTCTAGTCTTGACACGCACGTATTTGTCTATTCAGTTGCCAAACCAGGCAAGAACCTGAAAATATCAAACGCGCACAAGGAAGGCGCTCTATTTGCGCAGTTTAAATCCGATTCCGAAGTTTTCAGCGTGGGTGCAGATGCATGTGTTAAATCTTGGTCAGTAACCCTGCCATAAAGCGTACGAAAATAATAGAGTCATGCAAGTCGACGTAATATTAATAGATAAGTAGATCATTTCTTTCGTTTCTTGTAAAGTTTCGATATGAAACTCGATCCTTGTGACTTAAGCTCTTTGTTCTTGCTCTTGTTGTATTCTACATACGCCATATCGTCCCCGCCAGCAAGAGAGGACAGGCTGCCTGTCGTTTTAACAGGTTTCTGTGCTTTACGAGCAAACGCATTAGATCCGCGGCCGATCGCGTCATCAGCATCGTCACCACGTTCCACCATTCCAGCTTCCTCGTTTTGGAGTAACACTTCCTGCAGCAATTCACGTCGCTCTCGTGCTGTGCTATAAGCCAAGTCTGGAAGTTTGTCTAGACCTTGCAGATGTGTAATCACTTTGAATGCATAGCCCTGATCAACAAGAAATGCTTGCCGTTTTGTAGAATAGTACATTTCCTGTGTGTCTTTAGAAACAAGCGAGTAAAAGAAGGCATTGAATCCTTCGTCGTTTCGTCTCTTAGCACGCAAAATTCGTCCTAATCGCTGTGCCTCCTGTCTTCGAGAACCGTAATGTGAAGATATTTGAATCAAGCATGTTGCTTCAGGCAGGTCTATAGAAGTATCACCTACTTTTGACAAGAAGATCGTATTGATCTCAGGGTTGTGTTGGAAATTCTTCAGAATTAGCATACGTTCATGCTGCGGCGTGCCACCAAAAATAAATGGCTTCTTCAGTTTAAGCGCATACGCCTTCAGAGCCCACACATTATCTGAAAAGACAATGATCTTGTCACCGCGTTGTTCATGGTAATGTATAAGAAACTGACACGCCTGGAACTTTGTGGGGTTCATGACATAAAGCAGCATGCGTTTTCTGGATGTTTCTTTCAAATACTCCTGATAAAATTCGCTCGTCATTGGGCACCACACTTCAGCGCATTGAACATTAGCGATGTGGCCCTGACGAGACAAGTCCATCCAGTTGGCTTCATAAAGTTTAGGACCAATGAGAAAGTTGAGATCGTCAATCTTGTCATCCTCTCGTACGAGTGTAGCAGTAAGACCGAGCTTCGCATGAGCAGCAATAGTGCTAACTACGCGACGAAACATGGCAGCAGGTACGACGTGAACTTCATCAAGGATAATAAAACCCCACTCTCGCGATGTGAGAAAATCCATCATTTTCTGGGAATCATAAGATCTGTTTCGAGTATTAGCAACCATTGAATATGTCGAGACGACTAAACCGGTTTCGGTAGAGAACCACTCTTTATGTTCAGAGGTGAATACAGCTATACTGTCCGGCTGGATGGTGCTCCACTGTAAAAATTGCTGGCGCCATTGCATGACAGAGACAGATGATGTGCATAGAACAACGACCCCCTTTTTCACAGTACAGGCAGCAGTGATGCCTACCAGTGTTTTGCCAGCCCCACAAGGCAGCACGATAATTCCAGAACGAGCGCGACCATTTCCAAACATTTTGCTCAAGCTTTTCTCCTGGTACGGTCGAATTTGAGTGGACGGCTTGAGGTCAATCTCAAGGTCAGGATTACGTTGATCGTTTCTGAAGTCGTATTCTTCGAGCAGAGGGTAATCGATTTCCTGGCACCTTTTCTTAACCACTTCGATGGAATCAGCGGGTACTTCGAAGGAATGGACAGTATCTTGATCTTCTTCGTCTTGATCGTCACCGACAACTGTTTCATATAAGTTTTCAATTTTGTCGTTATGTTCGGCTTGAGATTGAGGTTCGCCTGCGGAAGTATCTGGTTTCTTTGTTCCGGGGATGACCAGATCACCCTTCGTGGGGGCCTTCTCGGATGTAAGTTGGTCGGCGCCATCTGAGGCGACGCGGAGCGAGGCGATTGTGGGATCTGAAAGCAGAGCCTTGAGTATCTCTGCAGAAGATGATTCTATGTAATAGTGATTGTGCTTGAGAATGAGTTTGACTTTGCCGACGGAGGCGGTATAGGTGTGTATGAAGTTTATGAGGCTTTCAGTGATGGGGACCTTTGAGAGACGGTCTAAAACGGATATTATATCTGCGGGTTCGAGGCCGACGGAGACGGCGGCATAGAGCGAGTAAGGCGTCAAGCGGTACTCGTGAATGTGGGTGGGCCGCGACACGGGTTCTGCGATTGTGATGAGAAAGTCCTGGGCCTGTTCCGCAAGGGGACTGAACGACTCCAAAATGATACGACCATCGATCGGGTTGATCCATAGCGGGCGAGCTGCATGGTCGGGTTTCAATGAGAGGAAGGAGAAGTCGTGCTTGCCGAATCTGTTAGAAACAGAATCGCCTTTGAAGTCTGAGGGTATACTGAGGATCTCGCCTTTAGTTGCTTTTGGCATCGAGTAAGTTATTTTTATCTTTGGAGCAGGCAAGTTTGTGATATCATCATCTGAATCAGATCTCGAGTCAGATGACATATTAGAGAAATCGCCGTCAGAGAGTCCATCGTGCGAAGACATGGCTCTTGAAGGCAAAAAAGGATGACGAAGTCGAAGCAGGAATGGTATTGGGGGGAGATTCCATTAAATAAGGTTTAATTGCCAAATGACCCGACATTAGGACCGGTGGATCACAATTCACACCCTTTTCATATCAACAACAGACCCGCCCCCAGTTTCGTTAATCACATATTTTTCTCGTAGAATGTCTGCTTCCTGTATTTTCTGCAAAATCGTAAAAGGCGAGATTCCTAGTTTCAAGCTTTATGAGTCTGCAAAGACCTTCGCCTTCCTTGACATCGGCCCAACGTCCAAAGGTCATGCCTTGGTTATTCCGAAATACCACGGCGCAAAGCTCCATAATATTCCCGACGAAGACCTTGTTGAGTTGCTGCCTGTCGCAAAGAAAATTGCTAAAGCGCTCGAAGTAGACACAGACGGACCCGACGGTATAGGGTACAATATTCTGCAAAACAACGGCAGGATCGCTCATCAAATGGTCGATCATTTACACGTCCATGTGATCCCCAAACGTGTCGAGAAGGAAGGCCTAATAGTTGGCTGGCCAACCTACGAAACCAGTACGGATGAGCTCAAAAGCCTTCAGGAGAAGATTCTCGCCAAAATGGACCAATAGCCGCATACCACACCATGAGTGCCCTTCCCGCCCACAGTTCCGCAGGGCTCCCGGCTAATGTCGCGCTCGGCATCTCCTATCTACGCGTAGACGGTATTCTTGTGCCACCTCCTCTAGCTGTCGTAGCCGTCGTTGTCGTTGTCGCTGCTCTCGTACCTCTCATAGGCGCATTTGCCATTGCAGATGGCGTGCCTCTAGGTCTTGTCGTGCCATATGCCCGCGGCACTGTGCCGATGGCTGGCCGTCTCTCAGGTGGAGCCACTGTCGGTCGTCCACGTGTCGACCGCACCACTGACTCTCGCGGAGGCAGTCGCGAGCCGTGTACTGAATCAACTGGCCGACCCGTAGGTGCGGCAGCAGCGCGTATAGTCGGCCGCGTTGGTTGTCGTGTCGGGTGCTCAACAAATGTATCGTCCGATACTGTCGACACATCCGGTTGACCGCTAAACCGACCTGTCGACGAGCCCAACGACGGCCTGTACCCTGGCTGCAAGGAAGATGAAGTCTGTCTTGAAGGAATGCGCGACCGTGGAGTTATTCCAGGTCGTGTTACTGACCGCGCGTTGACCGCTGGACGTGCTACAGTCCCCGAACCAGGTCTGACTGGAGCACTTGGCCTTTTACCGCGTCTCGTAGCCGGACTCGCGGCCACTGATACCGCACTTCGTACGCGTGCAGGTTCTGCAACTGCTGAGACAGTCGCAGCGGCCTCGACTGGCTCCGGCGTCTGTTCCTGCTCTTGTTGTTGCTTGTGTTGACGATCACGCCCTTGAGGTTGATCCGTATCGCCACTGAGTATCCTGTCGACGCCCGGAAAGTCCACACACCAAGCGTTCATTTCAAGCCCATATAGGAACGCGCCAAAATTCTCGTTGAACGACCGGACCTGATTGTTCAACACTTGGAAGCTCTCGAGATTGACTTCGAAGTCTGACACCGCGTCGGCGAACTCTTGGATTGTCGGTTCCATCTCGTTCAGAGACCGCGGCAGTACAAATTCGTGCGATCTAGCTGATTTCCGCGTAACGCGGTTCGACGACTTACGTAATGGCGTAACTGGAGCATGCGGTCCCGCCATAAATTGTATATTAGATGCACGCGTCTATGTTTACCGCTAAGCTCAGAAATGGGCGCAGGACGCGATCACACATGCCAGCCCTAACAACCCCACATTAACTCATTTGAATCTGGTCAATCATTCAACTGCACAATCCACAGACTCTCGATCTCAAAAAACTTCCTAGTAATGTCGCATACAATTTTTAGTTGCTTCTTATTTGTCAGATCATTGCCTACTCGGATCTTTAACCCTGCAAGCATCGCATTAACCGCTAACGTAGATTTCATCTACTGCATCACATGACAACAACTCAGTAACCATTCCGACCTCTCTGGCGTCTGTGATTGGTCAGATATTTTCCTCCAGGCCTAAGTCTACATTTTCATTTGAACTCAAATCTTCATCTTGCCGACGTTCGACCGTTGCACCTCGCCGCGACACCCCCCCGCATCTCGTCGCTGCTCCCTTTTATCTGGTGCTCATATTAATCATCAAGCATATTGAATCTCTATAAGAATACAATATTTGCGTGGTTGTTCTGTGGAAACGCAAGAACTGCATATTGTCTTTCTATTCTGGCCCCGCCATCCCCACCACACTTTTCTTCATCGCACCTAAAACCTCGCCTTCTTCGCTCATTGCACGCTACACTGTACGTACTAGTTCTCAGAAACATTACTTTAAAGCAAAATGAACCCAAATACCCCCGACTCAGATAAACCGAGCGGCAGTAAGGACGCTCAAGAGCCTTTGCCGCTCAAGAAACGAAGAGTCACCCGCGCCTGCGACGAATGTCGTCGTAAAAAGATTAGGTGCGATGCCGAATCCCCTTGCTCGCACTGCGCAGCTTACGGATACACCTGCACATATAACCAGCCCTCACTGAGACGCAAAGCCATGCAGCTGAAATCGTTCCAAGAGATCGAAAAGCGTCTACAGTCGTACGAGCTCATCATCCACGCCCTGATACCCGATCTCGATCTTGACAGCCCAGACTTTGACCTCAAACACGTGCTTAACCAGATAAGGCGTACCAGACTCAAAATGGAAGGTTCAGAACTGGAAGCCGATCCAGAAGAAGACGGCGTGCCTGGGTCGAGCACTGACTCCGCTAGTGCTAGTAAAAGACCCGACTCCGAATACGGACACATACAGTCTGTCTATAATTCAACTAATTCCTCTATTGAAAGGGCAGCTTTGATTAGAAAACCTCTTCAAGACGCACTCAACGACTACACCGACGACAACGAGCCTCAGATTGAGTCTATGATCGAGGCTATCGCTAAGCTCGACATCGACGAATGGGATCGCGTAGATTTTTTCGGACACTCATCCGGCCGTGCATTTTTTCAAGGTATCCTTTCTCAATTTGATGAGCACCTCCTCGACAAGTCTTTAAAGGAATGGGCTAGGGTCATGAATTTGAACCTGGATACAATAAATATGCAGCCCACTACAATACCATTCTTGACAGAGCTATATAGCATGTTGCCGCCAAAAGCCCATTGTCTCTACCTTGTCGATGTGGCCTTTACTCAGGCAATGGCTCTGACTACTGTATTTCACATACCTTCTTTTCTTGATTCTGTTGAACAAATATACGCTACTTCTCCCTCAGAATTCACAGCAAAGAAGCAGCAATTCTTAACCGTTTTAATATCTACTTTGTCGGTAGGAATTCTCTTTGCAGATACTCCCTTGGATTCTGCTATTAAATACGACAAGTCGCAAGCTTATGACTTTTATCTTGCTGCAAAGCGAGTACTCGATTTTAAGGGACCTCGCGGTTTTCATACAATGAAAGCTGTACTCTCTTTACTCATGATGCTAACATACTTATTCAGTACTACTAGGCTTTCAGAATGTTATACATTTTCTGGAATTGCTCTGCGCGCTGCTTTAAGTATTGGCCTTCATCGACGGGTACTTAACAAGTTTTCCTCTGTCGAGCTAGAAGTGAGAAAACGTCTATTCTGGTCTCTAAGAAAACTGGATATCTATTCTGGTGCCATTACAGGCCTGCCTACAGGCTTGAGATTGCGCGATATTACTCAAGATATACCGTTAGACATCGAAGATAAGTATTTGACAGACAATGGAGTTCTGCCGCATACCAAGACAATTTCTCCTATTTCATTCTCACTTGTTCACAATCGCCTCATAGAGATCCTGGGACACACGGTAACAACTGTTTATCCAACTAAGCCATCTACTATGGAACAGTCTGGTATGCATCGCATTAAGTATTCTCAGATTGCTCATATTGAACGCGAACTGCGCGATTGGGTCCAATCCCTTCCTGAAGAACTCAAACCGAACATGCAGAACCCTTGCGAGCATGGTATGAACCAAGGTCTTTTGTATTTATCTTACTGCCATGTACGTTTGTTTTTGTACAGACCTTTCATCCATTACGTTTCCGCTTCTAGGACGAACACAACGGCTACCGAGTATATGTGCGCAATGAATTGTGTTAATTGTGCCCGCATTGTTATGAATATTGCAGATGTACTTTCAGCGAAGGATATGCTTAATCCGCACTACTGGTTTACCATTTACACAATTTTCTTTGCTGTTACATGCTTAGTGTACTATTCGTCAGAGAATTTGGGTCACCCAAGTGCTTTTATTGTGAGAAAGGATGCTGAAATCGGTAAAAACATATTAGGAAAGTTCCGAAAACATTCCACACCTGCAGCTAGAAATTACTTGATTGTTGTAAAGCTGTTTGAGAAACTGGATAAGCGAATGGCTAATGTTGATATTTCGTTATTCAATTCTGACACCTCTGCCGCGGGCTGGAATCTACAGGTCAAACCGAGGGCGGAGGAAAGCGCAGTTTACGACATAGAGAGTGTGAATGCCAATACGTCCTTGAATGACCCTACTGGAATGTCAGGAACCCCAAGACTTTCAGATGTTGCTCCGAGCAGTGTGACGAGTGATATGTCCAAATCACCCGTCAACGATTCTGGTTCGACGAGTACTGAAGAGCCAATGATATATGATCAGTTGTGGAATGGAACTGGAGTCGCTGACATGATTAGGCTGAGTCAAGATAACGGACCTGGAATAGCAGGCGTACAGCACAACATGACCCAGATGCAACCAGACTATTCTAATATTGCGAGACTAGCTGCTGAATGGAACAATCAGCAGCAACAGCAACAGCAGCAGCAACAGCAACAGCAACAGCAGCAGCAACAACAACAACAGCAGCAGCAGCAGCAGCAGCAGCAGCAGCAGCCAATATTAAGACCGAAACCGAATAATAATAGTAATGATCGGATATATGGCGTGCCAGGAAATGATACGTCTGATGGCAGAAGCTGGGATGGACAACAACAACCACAGACCAATATTCAAGTTGAACTAGGCCCAAAGGAGAGAAGTGGAACATTTAATGTTTCTTCTGATAATGTGAACTACAACAACGAGCCGAACGAAGGAAGCAACCAAAGCATAGTGACGCCTGTGTATAGGGCGCCTAGCGGTTCAGACCCCGACTTCCCGCCGTTTGTTAATATGGGACCGCAGCAAATGGGTAACATGGGTGGCATAAATAAAGCTAAAGGGGAATACGGCGGTCTGAACGAAGAGAAAGTAGGCGGAGGAGATAATCCCATGGGCGCAGAGTATAGTGGATACTTTGACACTGTTCTTCCGCCATTGCCGCAGTTGTCTTCTTACGACATATTTCCTGAGTACAACAACAACGCAGAGTCCACGCCTGAAGGAGAGTTCTACGGACAATTTAATTTACCACCACAGGATAGTATGACTGAGAACGTGACCGGTGGAGGTGGTCGATATTGAAGTTGATATCGATCCGATATTGGAAAGATGCAGATGTATTATATGGTAAAATAGGGGTTCAAAAAGTTAGACTAGAAGTTTCCGTACTCGAGATCGTCGATAAGGGCGTTATCGAGCGTCATTGACTGATTATTATAGGTTGATTTCTTTCTAGGGAGACACCTGGAGACGGTGTTTTTTATGCCTGCGATGTGGGGTATTTGGTCTATGCCACCTCTATGGAGCACGGTACGTCGGTAAAACGTACTTGCAAAACAATAGACGAGGAACATTATGAGAAATATGAGACCGAATATTGTCCAAGGAGAGAGTGTTTCCTGGGCGTTTGTGGCTGCACAGGCATGTGCTGTGCGTACCTCGAAGGCGTAGAAGCAGTCGTATTGTTCGCCTATAAAAGAGATAGCCGCCTGCTGCATGATGTCGCGGTCGCATATGAAGCTGAACAGCGATGATCGGTAGTAGTCTGAGCCTGGACACCGATCTCCGTGGGTGTACTCAAGTACTAACTTTCTGCCGCGGAAGTACGGCGCCGTGGAGTATCTGCCTATTGAGACGGGGCGCGAACCGTTGTGATAGAGTGCACCGACGTCAGTCGAGACGGTTTGGTCATGATCGATCAACGGTTCGCATATATTTATAGAGAAATTGCTCAAATAGTCGTGGCCTCGAGCCTTGTAGTTAGATGTGCCACCGCCCATCGACCGCGCCAGTCCTCTCAGGTCATAAAAAAGACCATTTTGTGAGTTAGTGACAGTACATTCCTGATGAAGTTCACTCAGACAAAACCCCGTGAGCGCTAACAGCGCTATTAACATCATTATCTTCTACAGCCAGATTTTGTTGGTGGTGGGGTTCGAAAAACAATGAAAAAAGGCTAAATGACATTCACTATAAAAACCCAAACGACCCGATCTGGTTCGCGTACTGCTCGACATTGCTTGGTACCATCGGATCTATACCAAATTCTTCAATATTACCTGATTCTGATTCGTTATTTGTGCCTTCTTCGCTATCGTCTTCTTCGTCGTTCTCTTCTTCGCTGCCCTCCTCGAGATCCACCTCGACATCTTCTTCGACATCTTCTTCGCTGCCACTCGGCGACCCTCCGTCTTCCGTTCCGGACTCGAAGTTGCCGTCCAATTCTTCGTCGTCTGAGTCAGCTGGCGGCTCGGGCACGGGCTCAGACTGCGCAGCAAGACTGTGTTCTGCCTGCTCTAGTTCTGCGGGCATCTCGGCGTTAGCAGCCGCTTTGGCGCGCCGCGAGTCCGCCATACTCCGGTCGTTCATACCCTTCTCCTTTACATACTCGTCGATCGCCTGGTACGCCGACTGGTCGATCATGCTCAACTCGATGTCTTTCTTCGTCTCGTCAAAGAACGACACCACTATGTTGAACGTTAGTCGCGTAATCGACACGTACGATACAGACTCGATAGCGGACAGTGGGAGAACGACTAGCGGCTTCTTGAACCCGAACAGCAGGTACTCGTCGAGAAAGAACAGATACCCGTCGCGTGATCCTAGGTATGCAGACGCTAACCCTTTCTTTTTCGACTCGATCTCGCGATGTAGCGGCCGCGAGACCACCATCCCAAACCGCTCGACCGCGTCGATCATGAAGTCCACTAGTGGCAACGGCTGCAGGTCCGCCACCAGCCCCCGCGTCTCCACTTTCGCCATGTCCACAGGCGACTTGTTCACATTGATCATAATCGTGTTGTCGCCTTCGTTGAACACAATATTGAACTGTTTCGTGGCCTTGTCTGGCACAGGCAGCACCGCGATCAGTTCCGGGTCGCTCACGATCGTCTCGCCGTCGTTGATGTACACACACCTCTGGCTCACGCCAATCGCGCATTTCTTACGCACAGGTATAAGCACAGACACGTCTTTCACCGTAATACTCTCTGACTCGCCAATGTAACTCGAAATCGACCGGTTCAATCTAGCTTTCTTACGTCGCTGCTCATACTCAGCAACACTCTTCTTGTACTGCGCAAACTCTAGGAACACACTCAGCTTGTTCCCGTCGTCACTAATAAACTCGCGAATACACTCAAACAGCGCCCGGTCCCCGCCAAAACACTCTTCAATCTCATCCATTTGCCGTTTCGATTCAGCGGCAAAATACGCTTGAATCTCATCCATTTGCCGTCCGCTGATTGAACGCGCTACTATATCTCAAGCCAAGAACGTGCCCTTTAGGGTTCCGCCCCCCCTGTCTCCTGGCCCTAGCGCTCTTCGCAGTCACTGTCACAATAATCACTTTACCTTGGGACAAAGCGCGCCTCTCATTGGCTGCATAAACTTCTGATAATTTTTACCCCTAACCCACGCTTACCCGGCCTGTAAGAACCTTCTATAAAGACTACATGCAAAATTTTCTAGCTTTCTTCTTTGTCTACTCACACCTGAAATCACTTTGCGTTTCGATCTGAGTGCTAATTTGTAATAGTTTGATAAAATGGTAAGTATTCACTTTTTTGAACCTTGAGGCATATCGCATCTGTTTTTTTTTTAAAATTGACTGCCCCCATTTTGCGGCCCGTGCCGCCCTTTCGCTCGTCTTCTATAACGCCCATTTCCCCTGGTCTAACTAGGGCTTGCTATTTACTGGTCTCCGCGCAACCGAACTACATTAGATTCTAATTAGCTATGAAATGTATGTTCTCGTCTGCGTACCAATAATTGGTTCCCGCCAGATTATTCTTACTGAAAAAATTTCCGGAACTTTTATTATCGGGTTCCACCCACTTAAAGTTACGGCGCCCCCAAAAGGGGGGATTGGTTGGGTGATGCAGTGATGTCCTCCAAGGTTTGAAATTTTTTTGTTCTTCATTTTCTGTTGCATCGCATACTAACAGTATCTCAGGGTAAAGAAAAAGCTCACGTTAACGTCGTCGTCATCGGACACGTCGATTCTGGAAAATCCACCACCACTGGTCACTTGATCTACAAGTGCGGTGGTA
Source organism: Tortispora caseinolytica NRRL Y-17796 (assembly GCA_001661475.1). Lineage (NCBI taxonomy): Eukaryota > Fungi > Ascomycota > Trigonopsidomycetes > Trigonopsidales > Trigonopsidaceae > Tortispora > Tortispora caseinolytica. Next base: position 151,831 of record KV453843.1, read on the forward strand.
TCGACAAGCGTACCATCGAGAAGTTCGAGAAGGAAGCTGCCGAACTCGGTAAGGGTTCCTTCAAGTACGCTTGGGTTCTCGACAAGCTCAAAGCTGAGCGTGAACGTGGTATCACTATCGATATCGCTCTCTGGAAATTCGAGACTCCTAAGTACTACGTTACTGTCATTGATGCCCCTGGACATCGTGATTTCATCAAGAACATGATCACTGGTACTTCCCAGGCCGATTGCGCTATTCTCATCATTGCCGCTGGTACTGGTGAGTTCGAGGCTGGTATCTCCGGAAACGGTCAGACTCGTGAGCACGCTCTCCTCGCTTTCACCCTTGGTGTCCGTCAGCTCATCGTCGCCATCAACAAGATGGATGCCGCTAACTGGTCTGAGGATCGTTTCAACGAAATTGTCAAGGAGACCTCCAACTTCATCAAGAAGGTTGGTTACAACCCCAAGACTGTTCCTTTCGTCCCCATCTCTGGCTGGAACGGTGACAACATGATTGAGGTCACCACCAACGCTCCCTGGTACAAGGGATGGCAAAAGGAGACCAAAGCTGGTGTCGTCAAGGGCAAGACCCTTCTCGAGGCCATCGATGCCATCGAGCCCCCTACCCGTCCTGTCGAGAAGCCTCTCCGTCTTCCCCTCCAGGATGTCTACAAGATCGGTGGTATTGGAACGGTGCCTGTCGGTCGTGTTGAGACTGGTTGCATCAAGCCCGGTATGGTTGTTACTTTCGCTCCTGCTGGCGTTACCACTGAAGTCAAGTCCGTTGAGATGCACCACGAACAGCTCACCGAGGGTCTTCCCGGTGACAATGTCGGATTCAACGTCAAGAACGTTTCCGTCAAGGATATCCGTCGTGGAAACGTCTGCGGTGACTCCAAGAACGATCCTCCCAAGGCTTGCGACAACTTCACCGCTCAGGTTATTGTCATGAACCACCCTGGTCAGATCGGTGCTGGATACTCTCCCGTCCTTGACTGCCACACTGCTCATATTGCTTGCAAGTTCGACACCCTTCTCGAGAAGATCGATCGTCGTACCGGTAAGAAGATTGAGGATAACCCCAAGACCATCAAGTCTGGAGATGCCGCTATGGTTAAGATGATTCCTTCTAAGCCCATGTGCGTTGAGACCTTCACTGAGTACCCTCCTCTTGGCCGTTTCGCCGTCCGTGACATGCGTCAGACCGTTGCTGTCGGTGTCATCAAGGCCGTCGACAAGTCCGACAAGGGTGCCGGCAAGGTCACCAAGGCTGCCCAGAAGGCCGCCAAGAAGTAAGTTTAGGCTCTTCTGCATTTTCGATGCCCCGTGAAAAAAAAGTACATAATGATTCGCTCTCTGTGTACACACAATAGAACTGCGTATTACTTTTTTTTTATACTAGTTTAGCTTCTTTCTTCTTTAACAACTATTCGTAGTCCAAGTAGCTTTGTCCAAACATATCCTCGTATGTGTGATACCTTTTGCCTCTGTCCAGGTGATTTATTATTTCTATATCTTCCTTGTCGAGGTCCGTAATGATATAGTTATCCTTTATGTATTTTGGTACTGTTGCTGCAGGCACTGCGCAGACCCCTCGGGCGTAATTCCAGGACATGATCACTTGCAATGGTGTGATCTGGTGTTTTTCTGCGATTCGGGCAATGTTGGCGTCCTCGACCATTAGCGGTTCCGTCCTAAGCGGGTCGTTCTTCCTGGTAAGGTTTCCGAAAGGCGCATAGGCTGTAATTGCAATTCCTTGCGACTCGCAATATTCGTGCAGCGCAGGCTGCGTGAGGTAAGGGTGCATTTCGATCTGATTTACCACGGGCCTGATTCGTGCAATGGTAAAGAGTTCCTGCAGGTCAGACTTCCTGTAGTTTGACACTCCGAGATTTCGAATTTTGCCTTCCTCAACGAGCTCCTCAAGCGCCGCCCAAGTCTCCGATATTGGCACATCGATTTTGTGCATGTAGCCGTCGCTTTCGCGCGGTTTCGGGTCGATATCGAACCCGTCGTCATCGAGACCGGTATTACGCACCGCGAATGGCCAATGAAGCAGCGCCAGGTCAACATAGTCTGTCTGTAGGTCGGCCAGCGACTTCTCGATAGACTGTCGAACAAGATCTCGTGTATAGTGTGTCATCCAGACCTTTGTCGTCAGCCATACCTGATCCCGCGGCACATGCGATCGTTTTAGCCCTTCTCCGACATAGTACTCGGACCGGTAGAAATACGCGCTGTCAATATGTCTATATCCGAATCTCAGTGCTTCGGAAACAGCCTCGGCAAAACTGTCATCCTCGACATTGGCCGTCCCTAGCCCGACAAGCGGGATTTTGGCCCCATTTGAGAGAGTCTTCTTGCCGGTGGCAAATCTCAGAGGCATGTAGACGCGATAGAAAGACAAACAGGCGTCGGAACTGTGTCGCTTATGTATCAAGAGGAGAATCTCAATCGCGCTTTGCACATGTTGGGTGGGAGTCTATACTAAAACTTAGAAACCACCGCCCACCCGAGCACCTTGTTAGACATAAACTTCATATATTCGCACAATACCTCTCTGCGAGTTGGCTGTTCGCAATTCTGTGGTATCGACCCTTAAATAACAGCTCCGAATAGTCGCCTGGCTTGATCGGCTTAATGTCAGACCCCTGAAACAGATAGGCAAATGGCGGTTGAAACGTTAATCCCAATAAGGTGTCAATGAAACTTTATATGCGTTAAGGTTTACGCTAATTGTCTGCCCGAGATGGTCTACGCTAACAGAGTCGTCCGAGCACACTATACTACACATGGTAGCAATTCAGTGATGTTTATTATAGCCATTATTTTATTCTCGTATATCCAGCAGCATGCAGGTTAATTAGCAGTTCATCGGTGTGCATCGTGCGGGAAATGTTGGTGCTGGCGCTGGTGGTGATGGTGCTCAGGAACACTGTGTTCGTCGACCAGGCTCTGCAGCTCTGGGCCCTGCAGGGACGCATGTGATTGGAAATCGAAAGACACATTTGGAGTGTAGGGAGTCATATTGGGCAGGTTACCGCCTTGCATGATCAAACTAGAAGCAAAACTGTAATCTTCTTGCATTGGAGTAGCAGCAGGGCCCCCTGTGTTACCGGCAGAACCAAACAACAAGTTGAAGTTCGATCTATTTGGCGTAGTCGGCCCGGTTGACTTGTTCTGGTCAACCAAAATAGCTTGTTTTCTTTCTTCATCTAGTCGCGATTTACGACTAACCAGCCGTCTTATAGCTGCACGAGCGTCAGCACAGGCTATTTCAGGTTTGTGAGAAGCGAAATGTTTGAATTTTGAAAGCCTGCTTCCAGGGTTGCGACTTGCAATTTCTGCAGCGCTCAGCAAATAGCTTAACTCGTCATCTTTCTCTTCGTCATCATCCTCCTCACTTTCCTCAGCGCCGAAAGTCTCTGTAGAGCCATTAGTCAGCCCGGACATAGTGAGAGTCATGCCGTATTCCTCTTCTTCTTCCTGCGGGCCAAACATATCAAACATTCCGCGCTTTGTGCTCATTCCAGACGAGCTTACAGGCGCAGACTCAACCTGTGAGTTGCCAGAGGTGAAGATAGACAGGCCACGAACAGGAGGTTTGGCGCTGTTGGGGGTGGAGGCAGAAACAGACACAGCAGATTGCGACGCAGAGTCGGATTTCACAACAGTTGCCTGACCGTGTGGAGAGACAATTAGCGAGACAGTAGGGCGACGGGGCGAGCCAAACGTGGTGAGGTTGTTAGTCGACAAAGACCTCTCCAAGGCGGAGTGGGGTGGCTCCGGAAGGTCATAGCCTGTCAACGGAGTGCTTTCTGAATGAGCCGGAGCGACCGTGTAGGATCTAGCACGACGCATAGCAGACCTCGGGGTGGCAGCTATTGCTACCTGAGGGATTGTATCGGGCTCGTTCGAGTCAAGTGCTCTGAATTTGTTTGAGAACGACCGAACACGGCGCATGTTGCGAGGCGAAGGGCGTACAGTGGACTGCAGATCGAGGCCTTCTGAGACCTGAGGCATTGCAGATACGGAGTGAGTTCGTCGCTGAAGCAGGGAGACCGAGGAGAATGCGGAATCGCTGTGCCGAGACAAGTACTGCGGACGGGGCTGCACGAGCGGCGGCTGGCGCTGATCGAGGTGCTGGGGGTCGGTGTAGCTGCTGCCAACGGGGCCGGTAGGAGTTGGAGGCCCAGCAGGGTTGAGCGAAGAGATGGATCCGGAGTATGAGGAGGAGGAGAAGTCCGGGACAGCAGTGATTGAGGAGTTTGAACGTGAGAGAGCCTGGGAAGCGCTGAACTTGGATGTGAGATCGCGGGATACGTTGTTGGACCAGGGCTGCGAACCGGGGGAGCCGTTGTAGTAGTAGTTTCCCGATATGGGAGAGGACATTATAATTGCTTTGAACTTTGCATTAGAAGACATGTGGCTTCCATTGTCTGTGTCTATGCGAGATAGCTGAGCGGAGATAGGGGTTGCCGGGAACATTGAGACTGGCGAGGTGTTGGCGGAGGAGGAGAAGATCAGGGACGGGTTGATATCGTCTGAACTTTTGTTTGGAGAAGTGTAGGTGGGTGCGAGGGATGCATCTCTATTGAAAGAGGATTGATCGTGTGGTAAGATGTGGACGTACTGATTATTTTGTTGGACTTTGTGGGGGTAGGACCAGAATTGGCTGCTGTTTGCGGGAGCGTCAGGGTCCATTTTTGGCGATCGTAGTGCGTAAAAAAAGCAAGATCCAGATAGCGCGAAGGCTTTTTCAGAGGACAGAAAGCTGACAGGCGTTTAGTCGAGCAGTATTGGACGCTGCGAGCAAGGGGGGGGGGTAAGAAAGAGTCCAAACCAAGGGGGTGAAGAGAAGCCGGTAGTTTGGAGACTAGCCGGTGCAGAACAAGAGGCTAGATGAGAAAAGAAAAGAAAGTAGAGCTATTACTAGAGAAAAAACAAACAAAACGTACCTACAGGATAACTGCAGGGTACTTTAAAAGAAAGAAGAAAGGAAGGAGATTTGACAAAATTAGTCCTTGCTCCACCGGTTTGTCTTTGCTGCAATGCAAATCTAAGGGAAACCAAGTCAAAGGTTAAATAAAATAGAGTTGCACTTTAATACGATTAAACTTATTCTTCAATTCTCTCCTAGCGCTTTGTGCACTATACGCACTGGGCCGTAATTGCAACGACAACAGTCTGCAGAACTGGCAAAGTCGATCGCAGTCTGTGTAATCGGCGGTGTTGCTGACAAGCTTCATTGTCTCTACGCTTAAGGGTAACTGCAATCGATCGGTTGTGGTTTGCCGGCGATATGTTGTCAGATTACTGCGAGGAAAAAAATGACTCCAAAAAAGCCAAAAAAAGTCTCGTTCGGGTGCGTAAAAGTGATCCGGAAATAGGCTTACTACTTGACCCACTCGTACTTATCACGTTTTCTTATTAGGAATACCGGGAATCACTGTAATTTGCTGCAGAGCCCGTTGACGCATTATTGAGGTCGATTGACGCACAATTTGCAATATTGATCCCTGTCTACCGGAGAACACCAATTGTTCTCGGACAGGTTAGCGCTCTTCACGGCCTCTTCGCATACACGAGGCAGCAAGGTCGCTTCCCTTTTCCTAAGAAAGTTAAAGGCAAGGGATTACCCGGCTTTTAATCTAACCCGAATGCAAGCCCAGAGCTCTTGGACTGTGATAAGGGCTGTCTGCAGATGGTACGACAAACGCTAATTCGCTGGACAACGAATATGCGCAGTATGTGCTTCTTTATGTGTAATTACGATTGCAGATAGCTGTATGCTAATACTGCACAAGCAATGACCCTCAGCGACATCCTGCTGTGCCGAGTGGTTGATTTCTCCGGGCCGAATCCTAGGTCCATAATTAACGTTTAATTACGCATACTCTAACGCAATTACACTTTATTGCCTATCTCAATACCTCGTCCTCGTTCGCTCTAGTATGAAATCTCTAGCTCCGTTAGCGGTGCTACACTATTCAATGAATGCCGCCAATAACGTCTTCAGCATAAAATGGTATCATACCGATGTAGATCGTCCTTGCTGTAGTCTGTGCGGTCGAGGCTTGCAAAGACCTGTCTTTAGCCGCTTGCGGGGAATTGTTCTGCTTTTTTTTCGATCCGCTCGCTTTCGCATTATAGTCTCAAGTAGAAAAACTCTATCTATTTGGAGCCATTTCCAACCCCCTCCTGTGTCTTTCGACCCTGCTAAATCCAGCTTTAGTGCCTGCTTGTTCGGCTTTTCCTCCCTTTCGTAGGGCCTAAATGATCTATCTTTAGAATGTTGCCATGGAAATTTATTATCTTTCGTCCAATCTCTTTTCTATTACTAATCTCAACCTTATCCCCCTGCAAGCGCTCGCTGAAAGGTAATGCTTCAATAAACCTCTTATCATCCGACATCCTGCATTTTTCAGGTGCTCTTTGCCGTCTCTTCTTTCGTTCTGGAACAGCCAGTTCACATTCATCGCGATGTCTTGCTGATCTTCAACTCTAATAGCCGTAGATATATTACTCCGTAGTATCCATAGCAACGACTTTTTTTGATTTAGCTCTCCATCTCACTTACACTCACACCCCACGTAAACAAACCTAGCCGCTGATCTGTATAACTTAGAAACAATCTCCAAAATGGCAGACCAAGAAGACGATTTCCTTCAGCTACCTCTGACTGACAGACTCGTGCATAAAAATTGGAAGGCCCGCCAGAGCGCCTACAAGGATTTAGAATCTAACTTCAAGTCTTACGATTTCTCAATCGCGCAATCAAACCCTGATTTGTTCGCAAAAGCTGTAGTAGACTCTAATATCGCCGCACAGGAAGCAGCGATCGCCGCCTTGTTGACGTTTCTGCAAAATGCAGACTCGGCCCTAGTGTTGCGACTCGCCCCTTCTTTCCTGCCCGGCCTTTGCGAGAAGGGCCTGGTAGCTACTCGCCCTTCTACTAAATCAAACACCGCAGAATGCCTTCTCCAAGTCTCCGAACACAAGTCTCCTGAAATGGTAATAAACTGCCTGCTAGATCTTTACTCTCATAAGCTCGCAAAGGTCATTGCTGCTTCTGTATCTGCAACCACTGCGCAAGTGACCGCATTCGGAGCAAATAATGTCAACGTTAAAGCTATCCTCGAATTGATGCCTAAATTGTTTAGCCACATGGACAAAAACGTTAGGGCTGAAGCCTCAAAGCTGGCCGTGGAACTTTACAAATGGCTTGGAACTGCTCTGACCGATATCCTGCTTCCTAGCTTGAAGCCTGTACAGCAAAAGGACCTTACTGAAACTTTCCAGGCTTTACCCGCCGAGAAACCGGTGCCTACTCGCCAATTCAAGGCCGCAAAAGCTTCTGGAGCTAATTCAGATATTGCCAGTAGTGCTGCAGACGATCCTATGGAAGTGGATGGTGCTCCTGACCTTGATCCCTTCGATCTCATGGAAGCAAAGCCTGTTCACGTGCCTGCAGTGTTTTATTCCCAGATAACAGAAGTAAAGTGGTCACTCCGTAAAGAAGCTATTGAGGGACTCCAGAAGGAGCTTGAAGGCAAACCTAAGATCGCCTCAGGTGACTACCTGGAGGTCATTTCTGCACTGGCGAAATGCGTCGCTAAAGATGCAAATGTCGTTGTCGTAACTCTTTCTGCTCAGTCTATTGCATCATTTGCAAAGGGCCTTAAAGGCAGTTTCAGTCAGTACCGTCCAATTGTCACCAGTCCTCTCTTGGAAAGATTAAAGGAAAAGAAACAGAACGTGTCTCAAGCGCTTACATCCGCTTTGGAAGCCACCTTTTTGGCGACCTCCTTGTCTGATATGCTGGATGACATATTAAGTGCATGTGGCCACAAGACACCTAATGTGAAGATAGAAACGCTGAATTTTCTAGTACGGTGCCTTTCACAAACAAAATCTAGTCTCTCCAGTGCTTCTGTGCAACAAATTGCTGAAATGGCAGTTCAAAGGGTAACCGATACCGATGAAAATGTCCGCAACTCCGCGGCTCAGGTCCTTGGCACGCTGATGAAAATGATGGGCCGTAGAGTAGTTGAACCTTTTATAACGAGTTTACCACAAATGAGAAAAGACAAGATCTACGACTATTGTGAAAAAGCTGAAGTGAAATTAGTGGTTACTGCAGCACCCGCGGCAGTTCCACAATCGAAAGGGAACGCTAAAACAATTCCTACAGCGAGGAATGCACCGAAATCAATTGGTTCGCCGCGCGTCGGGACAGCGTCACCTACAAAACCACTTCAAAGACCAGCAGGAGTGGGGCGTCCGATATCAAGCATGAAACCTCGTGCAGAAATGCCGCCTTCACCTACTAAACGCGCATTGCCGACATCGGATTCTCCCATGAAGAAAGGGGAGGGCATGAAATATGGCGGTAAAGTCAGCGGGTTAACCGGACGGTCACTGGTGTCTAAAGAGAATACGACTCATGACCCCAGAGGTGCATCGCCTAGAGCAAAATCCGGGGCGGCAGCATTATCGACCAGTGCACCTATATCTCCGGGCAAAATGGAGAGCTTAGTAAAAGAGAATGCACAGATGAAGGCAGCCATGGCTAGTTTAGAGAGCGAGCTCGCAACATACAAGAGCAAGTTAGCAAAGCTTGAACTCACTAAGGACGCAGAGAAGAGCAAACACATTCAGAGCACTACTGTTACACAAGCGCAAGTTGCAGAGTTAGTAGCAGAAAAGAAGGAAATCTTGTCACAACTGAGGTCGCGAGATAGTATGCTTGCGAGGGTACAGAGCGAATTGGAGATGGAGCGAGCTAAATCTGCGCAGTTGGAGATTAGACTTGGTGGAGCTATAAACGGGACTGTTGATCTAGAAGCGCGAAATATGAGCCTAGGGCACTCTATTGGAACACCTGAACGTATAAAGACGGGACTGCAGTCGCCATCACATATCTCTGGACAAAGCTGGAGGCCGAGTGGGTTACGGCAGCCAACAGGTACCGGCAATTCACTAGGCAAAGAGAACGGCCTGCGATATCCGAAGAGTGAGTTATCGGGCCGGAGTAGCAGTTCTCACTCGAGCATTAGTACGGTTGCCACGCAATTGCGAGAAAGGATCGAAGCAATAAAAGCGCAACAGAACAAACGCATGTGAAGGGGAAAAAAGTTTCCTTGTGATGATCATTGTTTTGGTTTTATGAGGCCCTTATAAACGACATAAAAAGCTATTGTTGAATCGTTTCCTAGCATTGCTAATAAGAATCTATTGTATTTAATTGGCGACTTTTGAGTCAACGTATCGTCGATTTGTGCCCATTGTCGCAAAGTCATTGGTGATTCTTTAATGCAAGGGAAGACGATCTCTTGTTTGATAGCCTCATCATCTTGACGAATTTTTGTGGAAGGAGTACCTATTAAGAATACATATTCTTTATTATTGTGGTTTATTGACAGTTCAGAGACATTTATCCAGTTGTTTTGCTGTTCTAGTGCCGTTTTTACTGATTCAACGGTGGATGTCATGGGAAGGTAAGGTTTGGGAGCAAGGTGTTGGAAGACAGCGGTCGTCAAGGGCACAAGTTCCCAAACCGTAAACCTAGTACTAGTCTTTCTTTTCCCCAACCTTCATAATAAAGATAAACCTGCTGAACCTTAACAGCTTTCTTCTGAGGCTCTTCCATATCAAATACAAAGAAATACAAATGTTTCTTTGTCTTATCAAGCCTGTTCAAAGAAAACAGCATTACATTCAAAGAAACCCACAATGGTTCTTTGAATAAGTTATAGTGACGGAAGTCATCACTTACTCACATATAAATAGACGTCAAACTGTCCCTGATCAAGACAGTCAGACTTTCAGACAAAGTACCTCTTAGCAGATTTAGACATCTGCACCAAGAGAAGAACTCATCAACAACCCATCCTACGCTATCAGAATAACGTACGACCAAGAGGGTTTTAGCCCAGACTACATTACTAGTCAAGGTTTCCCTCTTTCAACTACTTCACGTACATACACGTAGTTTCTCTCATTGTGCTCAAAACCCTAAGCTACACTACCCTAAACAAGTAGTTCTCTGACACAAGGTGGAGCAAGTTTCGAGGAAGGCAGTAGTACTCTCTGGATCGAATTGAACTTCACGAGCTAGCGGAGTAGCAAACGCGAGAAAACCAAATAAAATAAAATGCCAAAGACCATAAGACCAAGGACAATTCCATTGAACCACGTCAATGAATCGATTTCTTGGCCTGGTACTTTGACGTTCATGCCCCAAAGACCGGTCACGATGTTCATAGGGAGTACAATAGTGCCCAGCACTGTTAAATGACCTAGTACTTCGTTCGTGTCGTTGTTGACTTGCGTCATCTCAATGTTAATTTGAGCCAGGTAATTAGAGTGTGATCGCGATAAGAGTTTCTCGTAATGGTTCAGGCTTTGAGTCATGGTCACGACGTGATCTTGGATATCGCCCAGATAGAGCGCAACTTCTGCTGCAGGAACAGCATCCCAGTTCTCCTGGCATCTCTTTGAAAAACTCTTAACGACATCTGCCTTAGACGATACAAGTCTAGTCAGTGCCATTACTCTTTTGCGACACTCTCCGATCCTAATCAGCATGTCTCCCTTCTGCTTCCATGTGAATGAAGCGCTGGAGTCGGAAGACGAGGTGGAAGTAGTGCGGCGATCAAACAGATTCTCCAGCCCATGTTTGTCATCGTCATCTTCTTCGTAAGACTTCGAAAATATCTTTATTATGTCATTGTCTATAATCAGCACCTCTTGCTCCGTAGCATCCATAAGTGGCTCGAAGTGGTCTGTCACGTCGTCGATCAGCGCGTACGCTATCCAGTCAGCGCTCACGCTGATGTGCTCGCGCAGCTGTCTGATTCTTCGTCTGACATTTGCAGGGTGCGCCAGTGGCGAATGGTGGAACGTAAGTACGCCTTCTTTGAACACCACTATGTACAAGTTCACGGGCTCCAGCACCCGTGACATATACTTCTGTGACCGGATACGTTGCTGCATCGTAGATGAGCTTATGCTGTGGATACTGCCTGTGCGGCCTTTCGGACGGCTTGGATTGTTCTCTGAGTCGAATCTGTACGCCTTTGACTTCTTTATGAGTCTGAAAGTGCGGAACACGATCAAATAGTAGTCTCCGAAGATCTCTATCTTTTCGCGGGACTCCCCGAGCATGATGTCTTCTGCCGTGAGTGGATGGATGCCGAACGTGCGCGAGAGTATCTTCATCTCACTGTCTGTGGGGTTCAGAATATCCAGCCAGAACGGTGGGGTTACCGTTTCAGGCGTTTCAGAGTAGGCCTGGTCCATTGCGCCGCTCCTGTCGCTCTCCTTTGAGGAGTGCAGTTCTTCGTCGGAGAACGTTCCCGAGAGAACTGCGTGCGGGGGCTTCACGGCGGCTGTAGCGAGGGCGGCAGCGGCAGCGGCAGACGGAGCAGGGTGTTGTGCAGGAGTTGCTGAGCGGGTAGGGAAGTCTGTGACGGTGACGGACGGGGTATTAAGTCTAGTGGGGCCGCGGATGTGGGGCCGTGTTGATTCTATGCGCGAGGGAAACAGGTTGGCAAAGGAGGTGGCAGTGCCTGCAATCTCGCTGGCACGCTCGGGCAGTAGCGACAGTGTCGGAGAATGGATTGTTCTTGAGTATGTCTCACAGAAGTAATTGAATCTGCTAGGGAGTGCAGAGATGCTTCCTGGGCGAGCAAGGGGGCTTCCGTCTATGGAAGCGTAACCGTCTATAGTTTCGAGCTGTTGACTGAGGAGATGGTTTTTCTCCTCGCGGGACCAGTTGTCGAGCTGATTTAGATCTGGCCACCTGTCTTCGCGTCCTGTTTCCTGGTCGGAGTCGAGTTTATCTTCGAACGGCAAACAGACGTCATCGCGGATCGAGGAGCGGCGCGATCGGCTGTCATCTGTGCTGTAGTCGTCGATGCTGTCAGTGTCTGATTCGACGGCGTTCTCGTCAGCCGGGGCGTAGGCGGCGTCGTTCTGGCTGCGACGGTAGAGGAAAGAGTGGGTGCGCGGCCTAGTGGACTGCCTGCGGGGGTCATAAGAAGAAAGAAAGGGCTCATTTTCTTGCGGTTCACGATTGTAAAGGGAGTTTTCGGCTGAAGAGCGGTGATGTTGGAGCGATTCAGTAGATGACACCGAAGTGGGGGACCGCATGGATGTTCGCCCACCATAAGACTCAAGGATCCTGCGGGGTACACTGCGGCTGAACAGTCCAGACGTAGACGAGTGTCGCGGCGGTTCACGCGATGGCGTAGTTTCTCGTGCCATTACTAGTTTAGAACCGCTAATGGTCAAAGATCATGCAATATGGGGGGAGTGGTTGGTGTAGTGTTAAGGCGGGTGCAGTGTCAGAGTTTGTCTGCACAACGGGGGGTTCTGGTCCCCTTTATGGTGTTTTAGTAGGCGCCGGCTCAAGAGCGTCTAATTTGGGTACAGCAAAAACTATAAGCTGAAGAATTCTAATAAATAAAAAGAGGGAGAAATGATTATGCGATGTGCACGGGAGTATGGTGAATGTTGGTTAACGGCTACAGCCGCTGGTAACGTCACACGACACCGCGCTACACCAAGGGCGGAATCACCACAGAGTATGGTGAAGTGTCGGGTTTCTGTGTAGTTTTATCAACCTCAACGTTCAAAGTAAAACAAAGCGATTTAAACGATTCATCGGAATAGCCACAGCGCGAAACGTCCTCACCTGGAAGAATAATGTTGTCAGCCACTTTTGCTGACTCGCGCAGCTCTGCTACATCGCCGTACTTAATCATTTGAATCTTGTGTCGTTGTAAATGCAATTTGGCTTGATTCACGGGCTCGATGGCACACCAGTTCCTCTTGTTTAGCAGATACGTGTTCTTGCGTTTCGTCCCGTCGGGTTCCAGCGCGAACACCGACAACAGCGACTCTTTCGCCTGGTGCAGTCGGTGGGTCTTGTTGCGAAACTTCAACAGCTTCGCAAGTAGATCTCCTGGTGGCGTGTTCGTGATCGCAGAAGACACAATGTTCACCATGTAGCTCGGATCATCGGCAATGTCGCTGATCTTCGGGTCCCGGAAGAACCCCACTGCTGCTAAATGCACGTCACCCGACAAAATGCTGACTCTTACTTTCGTGTCTGATGCAAACTTCATCATCCGCTGCACCAACTCGTTTCGCTCTTTCTTGTGACTGCCGGCGCACCAGTGGTCATTCAAATCATCCAAAATCTCAATGCCGTGGTCGAACCGGTTCACCAGGTTTTTCATGAACAACCCTTTTACCGCCAAGTACTTGATACCAGATAGCACACGGCTCGTCAGCATCTTCTCCAAGAATACAAGCCGCGGATAGAAAATCGGCACGCCGAGCATTACTACTAGATGTTTGATAGCGCCGTTGCTCGCTGCAACCTCTTCGCGCACGCGTTTGAATACCTTCTCATAAGTCTCCTTCGTAACTACCTGATTCAGCTTGCGTTCTGTCCGGCAGTCTAGTCCCAGAAACAGCACATCAACGCCAGCACGCACGACCACCGAGCGGCTGTATTCCTCTATGTAGGGGCCCTTGGCCGCACCGTACACGTAGCACGAGTTCGGGTCCTCGGGCTCAGACGGTAGGCTCTGGTGCTGGAAAAGCATGTAGTTTTTGAATGCAATGCGGCCAACGCCCTTGAACACAGGAGATCGCATGACAGAGTTACTGTAGGTACCGAACCCATCAATGATGTCATGGTCGTCGAATATGTTCACCATAGGGATCATGGCCATGGCTATGGGGAAGTACGGTTGGTATGTTTCGTTGACTGGATGGTTGAAGTAGCCCTTGCCGAACCAATCGAGATAGTGCTTGAAGTAGCATTCGTCGAGATCGGCCTCGAACTGCTCAGACATGGGTTGGGTGTATTTGGACCCGAGGTTCAATTTCTGAGTCCAGTCAAGCAGCGGTTTACATCTCTTCGTGACAATATCAGAGTATATCTGGTCGCCGCCGCCATACATGACGTGGAAATGCGTGGTCTGATGAGCGTTGAGGACATCCTCCCACAGACAGGCCGGGAATGTGGCCGGGTCGGCGCCAAGACTGAACCCGTTACAAGACTGGAACATCTGGTTCATGGTCTGGTGGACTGCAGGAACGTAGAAGTAGATTTTAGGCGTCTTATTAATCCAATAGTAGACTTTCTGTTCTTCATTAGTGAGCTGGACCTCGAGCGGGAACCGCCAGAAGATGATGTCGTCGATCTCAGTGAGACGCTCGCCTTCCACATGGGTTGTACTATGTGGCGTTTCGAGTTTCAAAGTGGGTGTGTTTCTGATAATTTTGGATCCGACCATGCAAGAACCGCGCCAGAGCGCAGAGTCGATGGACATGCCCAGGTACCGCAGCATGGGGCCGACGGTCATGCAGATGTCTGCCTCTGTCGCGCCGCGCATCTGCTCGGGCAGCTTGAAAGGGATAGCCATTGGTGTGTCTTTAGGAGATTGTAGCAATTGTTACAAGAAAAGACAGCGTCCGAGGCGGAATCAGGATAAGGAAGGAAGATAGTAAGTAGGCGTCACAGGCGTTAAGAAATCAATGCAACTAGCATTGGTCGTAAGGTACGATTGGCCGAAATAGGCGTACTTGATTGGGAGTTGGTCAGGTGATCAACGCCTGCGTTCAGGGTAGTTTGCATGATGTAAATGCACCGTCGACGGCGCGGCCTAGCCAAATAAAAGGGCGATTGCAGAAATTGCAGCGAAACGTTACATCTGGACACAATTAAGCAGTTAAGGAAGACACAGGTAGCAATCGCTCATGCGCACAGGGCGAGAGTTAATAGGGTGGGGAATCCGTAATAAAGAGAGGGGGCGGTTTGCCACTCAGACCACCAAACGGCACGAACCACGTCGGTGCGTGGGCTGCAAAACCACATGCATTCGCTCTACTAAAGCGGAGCCAATTCGACTCGTATTTTGGTGCGATAGTTCATGCGGATGATCGATCGGCGAGAACGGATAGTGTAAGTAGTTCGAGGCCGGACTCTGTTTGCGCTTGCTGAGAGAATTCTATTTAGGTGCGAAACGTGGAGGAGGGGTTGGAGCCACAGAAAGAGAGTTTTGTAAAAAAGCCAGGCAATAATAATGACAGACAAACCGGCTCAGAGTCAAGCGTGATTAGTGGACAGGGGGGCTATTTTTGGCTTTGAGGGTTTGGGGTGTTTGGGGGCAAGGTGGGCTACGTGATGTGGGGGCTCAATTCGCACCCCCGTTTTTGTATATTGATTGGTGAAGCTGCAAATGGGCGAATCACTAGCGTCCGTGACGGAAAAACAATATGTCTGCCGCGCGATAGTTAGGCGGCAGGTGCTAGAAACGAAGAAGCAGGACAGTCTGACGATTCCGTAGGTGTCGATCGAACGCTGGGCATCAGCAGCGATCGCGCAACATCTAGCCGTGCGGAAGTCATTCGATTACTTCGCGTATCTATATTCCGGCAGCTGACTTGCCGACTACTGCAAGTATTCTTGTTTTCGGTTGCTCCGCGGAAACAGTGAGCTTCGCTATTGGCTATATTTGTGACCGCACTTCAGGCAGGAAAAACTACATTCCGAGTTTTAATCATTAACCATCTCTTAACCTTATGTTACATATATGGGACAAACTCTAATTCGGGATTCTTTTTCCCACGATTTCCCTCTTATTAGAGTTGACTCCTTGGACCCAATCATTAATAGTTTGTGCGTTGGAAGCCCCACGTTGTCAGGAAGTTTAGCTCGCTCTTCCAGTAGTTTCTCGCGCAGTGTGTTGATTGTTCTTTACTTTACTGCGTCATGCCATTGATTTAGAAACGGAAATACTATTCTCACAAGTGCTTCGAGGGGTTCAACTTTGTCTCGTACTACGTCATATGGATTATCCTCTGCGCGACCAGATTGAGATAGAATGGTCTTGATCAGCAGTATGAATAGATAATGTGCATTCATATCTGAAACATTTCAGTGCTCATTCAACTAAATCGAATGCTGCGGTACTCCCACCTTATGAGCCTCTTGTGCACCAGCGGCACGAGGTGCATGTGTTACTTTGTTGAACAGCATTCCCATATCAGTATTTAAGTCTGGCACAGGCTAGTGATGTGTTTTACGATCCATCGGACTATCAAGGTCACCATTATCATTGGGGCTTCGGAACAAGATAGCGCGATTGAATTCAGCCGGTTCCCAAAAGGCACAAGACGACCATCGCGGACAACGAATCTCTCAAGAAGAAAGAGTCCCAGAAATAAGCAATAGGACAGCGTAATATATTAACGTGCCGAAACAGGCCGTCCACTTATATAGATCTAAAAGCCTTGGTCTTGCTTTTCCGTACTTTAAGCGCAAGCATTGTAACAGGGCCTAACCGTCTATGAACTCGTTTGTCTGAAATTGGAATCCGCTTCATGTTTTCTGAGATTCAATAACGCCGCCCGATATACCTATAAAGGAAGAAAGAGTCGAATCTCCTAATCTATCCAGGTTCTCCGTGCATTCGTGCAGAAAAATGGTTATTTTTCAGAACGAAGGGAAGTACAATCTGCTTTGGCTCGTTTCCTCAGCGGAGAAATTGCCTTCGCACCATTTCCTGAACATTTCATGTACAATGCGGTAAATTGCCTTGGAGGTTTTGACAAATGAGCGTTATAAACTGTAGCAACTTGTCTATAGTGACTATCGATAGAATCGTCTGCATTCTTGTAACGGTAGAGCTGTCGTCGTTCGTAGCTATTACTATTAATCAAACAAGAGAGAACTAGTGGCAACTTCGTAGTTGCTGCAGTTAAACAAGATAGAAGATGCTTATATATAGAACACTCTATGAAGAATCTTCTAAAGGCATTGTAATACAGCAAGCCCTTTTCTGAAAATATCGAATGTAATACAAAGAAATCGCTCTTTTGGACGCGTCGACAAAGCAAAGTTCAAACTCAAACTGTACTGCAGATTACTTATGGTGTAGAGTTTACCCCGCAATTTGTCCAACAACTCCTATTTGCTGCTTTTCGGTTCAGAAAGGAGGTACCCCCACTGAAACTTACTGCAATTCAGTCTTCCTATCTCTAAAAGAGCAGGCGGGGTTTCTGAGTGGTTAGGGATCTATTGTGAACGACAGGCAAAAAAAGCTTTGCCCAGTAAAACCTACGGCTTGGTTTAGCAAAATATACAGCTTGGCCGATAATTTAGCTCTAAATGCCAAGTGCTCGGCTTTCCGTGTTCCCTTGCTGGACGTGCCCCTCTTCAAACCCCCACGAGTTTTGGCATTACGCCAGCTAATATAAATACTGCTGATTTATCTTCCAAGGTCCTGCAGCAACAGACGATCTTACGCCTGTCTTCGTAACTTTCACAGCATCAATCGAAATGTCTGTCTCCTCTTCCCCACGCAAAAGCGAAGAGAAGGTGTTTTTTGAGAACATTGAACGCAGCGATGAAGAGGTTCGTGTCAATGACCCAGAAGTCAGAGCTCTCTGGGACGAATACCAAGCTCTTCAGGAACAGTTCGGTGCAGCCGGTGAGGCCAAGTTGATGCGAAAAGTCGACTGGCGCCTCATTCCTGTATTCGCTATCCTCTACCTTATCGCTTACCTTGATCGTGGTAACATCGGTAACGCCCGTCTCGCCGGCCTCGAGAAGGATCTCAACATAACTGCCGACCAGTACAATATCGTGTTGACTGTGTTTTTCTTCCCTTACGCTCTGTTTGAAATCCCCAGTAACATCATCTTGAAAGTTTTGCGTCCTCGTATCTGGCTCGCTGTCAACATCTTCATATGGGGTGTTGTCATGACCTGCATGGGTGTTGTCCAAAGCTATGGCGGCTTGATCACTACACGTGTCTTGCTAGGTGTCTTTGAATCTTCCTTCTTCCCTGGTATCATCTCAATTGTCTCCATGTGGTACAAACGCCACGAAATGCAGTTCCGTGTCAGTTTGTTTTATGCTTCAGCATCGATCGCTGGTGCATTCTCCGGTCTCCTTGCTTACGCTATCTCCCAGATGTCTGGTATAGCTGGTCTTCTCGGATGGAGATGGATTTTCATTCTTGAAGGTATCGTTACGACCCTCTTTGGTGCTGCCTCGTACTGGATGCTTTGTGATGACCCTCGTAGATCTAGGTGGCTCACTAGCGACGAGATTCGTCTTCTCCAATTGCGCTGCATGTTCGACGTCGACCACATCCGCAACGCCGAAGGCAAAATCGACCTTGACTCCCTCGCTAAACAAGAACACGGTGAATTCGGTACTTCTGGCTTCAAGTGGGAGTACCTATGGACCGCGCTCAAGGACTGGAAAATGTGGAACAACTCTCTCATGTTCTGGGGTTGCTCTGTCGCCACTTATGCATTCTCTTTCTCGGTTCCCACTATTATGACCCAGCTCGGCTACTCTAACACTATCGCTCAGTTGATGACCATGCCTGTCTATATTGCAGCCTCTATCATGACTGTAGTAACTGCTTACTTCTCTGACCGACTAAAACAACGAGCTTACTTCGTCATCGGTTGGTTCGGTATTGCTATGATCGGTATCATTATTCAGCTTGCCACAAAACCTCATCAAACTGGCCCCCGATTCTTCGCATTGTTCCTTATCGCTATGGGTATCTACGCTTCATTCCCTGGAGTTATTGCTCTCCACTCCAACAACTTGCCCAGACCTTGGATTAGAACTATATCTACTGCCGCCCACATCTGTTTCGGTAACCTCGGTGGTGCGGTTGGTTCTAACATCTTCATTGCCAGTCAGAAGCCGGTCTACCATCTTGGCTATGGTTTCGTGCTTGGTATTACCACACTTGGCATGATCACCGCCACAATTGATCTCGTTGTCTTCAAGAGAATCAACGCTAAGCGCGAGAAGATGGACAAAGCTGAAATCCTTGCAAAATACACTAACGACGAGCTTGAGCAAATGGGTGAGCACTCGCCACTTTTCAGGTACACCACATAGTGGTTCTTTTTGGATGCTGGTCTTTAATGTACCATATTAATTAGAAGTTCCACGCGTTAACCAATTACGCTGCGGGGGCAGCGTAACTGCCTATTGGGCAGGCCAGATCTTGGATGGGAATTCACGCTTGTTAGTTGTAAAAGCGGCAAAGTATACAATTATACAATTAATGGGTTCCGAGTGCGTTGGAGAAGTTGATAGTATCAAGAAAACAGCTAGCTGCATGAAACACCATCTAATACTGTCTGACAGAAGTAGACTCATCCATTAAGGCAACGGGAAAGTGATCGGCGGCAACTCAAAATTTAGAGAAGGGGGCGGTTTGCCACTCAGACCACCAAACGGCACGAACCAGGTCGGTTCGTGGGCTGCATAACCGCATGCATTAGTTCTACTAAAGCGGGGCCAATTTGACGCATATTTTGGTGCGATAGTTCATGCGGATGATCGATCGGCGAGATCGCTTAGTGTTAGTATGTCCGGCTGGATGCTGTTTGCGCTTGATGAGAGAGTTTTGATTTAGGTTCGAATCGTGGAGGAGGGGTTGGAGCTAAAGAAAGAGAGTTTGTGGAGAACAGGCAGTATTGACAGACAAATTAGCTAAGAGCCAAGCGTGATTGGTGAACAGGGGGTTCTTTTTGCTTAGAGGATTTGGGTTGTTTGGGGGCAAGGTGGGCAGCGTGATGTGGCGCACAATTTGCATCCCCGCATTGGTATATTGATTGGAGAAGCTGCAAATGGGCGAATCACTAGCGTCCGTAATGGAAAAACAATATGTCTGTCGCGCGATAGTTAGGCGACAGGTGCTCGTTCCTATTGTACCCGAGCGGAAAAGTGCTGGAATCGAAGGAGCAGGACAATGTGACGGATCCGTTTAGTGTCGATCAAACGCCGGGCATTGGCAGCGATCGTGCAACAAACAGGGCGGCGAACTACTGACAAGTACCGTGAAACTCTGTCGAGACCAGTCAGCTGCATCTAGCCGTGCGGAAAGTTACTCGATTACTTCGCGTATCTATATTCCGGCAGCTGACTTGCTGACTTGCTGACTGCTGCAATTATTCTCTGTTTTCGGTTGCTCCGCGGAAACAAGCGAGCTTCGTCATTGGCTATGTTCACAATCGGACTTGGGAAAGGGGAAACCACATTCCGGGGTTTAATTGCCAACCTTTGTTGGGGGTTAACAAGAGGGTTAACACCGAGGGACTCATTTGGTGCTGGAAACGAACTCCGGCGGCCTTATTAATCGCGGATTGCTCCACAAGATTCGCAGAAATTACTGATTTTTGGATGCACTGCGATTTAGTGCGCATGAGGCGTCAAGGACTGTGCTGGTTTGGGGTGATTCCATAATAAGCTCGCGCTGGATGTAGTCAACCGAGAGGCAGCTAGTGTGCGTACCCCAAACGGGCATTAGTAGCCGATACCATGCTTAGTGGCGTGGAAGATCTCAACAAAAACAGCTGCATCAGCAGCGATCGCAATACCGATTGCAGTGAACAACAATCGGCTGTTTCAGAGGCCGATGTCGCAGTAAGCGACTGGTTTGCATACTGCGCGCTGTATGTCTATGCGCCAGCAACCGACGGGCCCTGCCGCCAATGGCCCCCACCACATCGATCTTTTAAACTGTGTAACACTGAGGTACAGCGCTGCGCAAAATTTATTACAGCTAGGGAGCGGAACATACGGAATGACATGCAGGTTCATGCTGTGACTCATAGTATTGATGCAAATACTTATCTCCTCTTACAGACTGCTCATCTGCAAAATACCCACGCAGATCTGATCTATCTTTTGGTGCTGGTTCGATATAATTTTTTGATATTTTAAAGTTCGAAACCGGAATAAACCTTAAGCTTTTCTGCCTCTTGAAGTCACGCCGTTGCGGCAGAGTTAGTCCGGTGTTGACAGGGAAAGCGTTGTTTGCCTTATCGCAGCTGAACGTTTATCACACGCTCCTTTTCTTTGCCCCTGAACCATCTACAGCGAACAATAGTTTCGATCGATCATATGCTGAATCTTC
Organism: Tortispora caseinolytica NRRL Y-17796; assembly: GCA_001661475.1. NCBI lineage: Eukaryota > Fungi > Ascomycota > Trigonopsidomycetes > Trigonopsidales > Trigonopsidaceae > Tortispora > Tortispora caseinolytica. Next base: position 172,793 of record KV453843.1, read on the forward strand.
CCTCTATTATGACATCCAATAGGACCGATCGGCTGGTAAACCAGACTCCACTCGCCTTTTCCAAATAGGGTTATTCATTTTGTAGAGTTTACCCCGCAGTTTGTTCAACCACTCCGATTTGCTGCTTTACGGTCAAAGAATGGAGGCACCCCACTGAGACTTACTGCAATTCGGTCTTCTTATTCCTAAAAGAGCAGGTGGGGTCCCTGAAATGGTTAGGGATCTACTGTGAACTACAAGAAAAAAATGCTTCGCCCAGCAAAATCTGCTGCTTGGTCTGATATTTAGCTGTGAATGCCAAGTGTTCGGCGTTCCCCTGCTGGGCGTGCCCCTCTTCAAGCCCCCCACACGCTTAGCCTTACGCCAGCTAATATAAATACTGCTGATTTATCTTCCAAGGTCCTGCAGCAACAGACGATCTTACGCCTGTCTTCGTAACTTTCACAGCATCAATCGAAATGTCTGTCTCCTCTTCCCCACGCAAAAGCGAAGAGAAAGTCTTTGTCGAAAACATTGAACGCGGCGATGAAGAGGTCCGTGTCAACGACCCAGAAGTCAGAGCTCTCTGGGACGAATACCAAGCTCTTCAAGAACAGTTCGGCGAAGTCGGTGAGGCTAAGTTGATACGAAAAGTCGACTGGCGCCTCATTCCTGTATTCGCTATCCTCTACCTTATTGCTTTCCTTGATCGTGGTAACATCGGTAACGCCCGTCTCGCCGGCCTCGAGGAGGATCTCAACATGACTGCCGACCAGTACAATATCGCGTTGACTGTGTTTTTCTTTCCTTACGCTCTGTTTGAAATCCCCAGTAACATCATCTTGAAAGTTTTGCGTCCCCGTATCTGGCTTTCTGTCAATATCTTCATCTGGGGTGTTGTCATGACCTGCATGGGTGTTGTCCAAGGATATGGTGGTTTGATCGCTACACGTGTCTTGCTAGGTGTCTTTGAATCTTCCTTCTTTCCCGGTGTCGTCTCTATCATTTCCATGTGGTACAAGCGCCACGAAATGCAGTTCCGTGTCAGTTTGTTCTATGCCTCAGCCTCGTTCGCTGGTGCATTTTCCGGTCTCCTTGCTTACGCCATCTCCCAGATGTCTGGTATCGCTGGTCTTCTCGGATGGAGATGGATTTTCATTCTTGAGGGTATCGTTACCGTCATCTTTGGTGCTGCCTCGTACTGGATGCTTTGTGACGACCCTCGCAGAACTAGATGGCTCACTAGCGACGAGATTCGTCTTCTCCAATTGCGCTGCATGTTCGACGTCGACCATATCCGCAACGCCGAAGGCAAAATCGACCTTGACTCCCTTGCTAAACAAGAACACGGTGAATTCGGTACTTCTGGCTTCAAGTGGGATTACCTGTGGACCGCGCTCAAGGACTGGAAAATGTGGAACAACTCTCTCATGTTTTGGGGTTGCTCAGTCACTACTTATGCATTCTCTTTCTCGGTTCCCACTATTATGACTCAGCTCGGTTACTCTAACACTATTGCTCAGTTGATGACCATCCCTGTGTATATTGCAGCTGCTATCATGACTATAGTAACTGCCTACTTCTCTGACCGATTCAAACAACGAGCTTACTTCGTCATCGGGTGGTTCGCTACTTCCGTGGTCGGTATCATTATTCAACTTGCCACAAAACCTCACCAAACTGGTCCTCGATTCTTCGCATTGTTCCTTATCGCTATGGGTATCTACTCTGCATTCCCGGGTGTCATTGCTCTCCACTCCAACAACTTGCCCAGACCTTGGATTAGAGCTGTGTCTACTGGCTGCCACATCTGTTTCGGTAACCTCGGTGGTGCGGTTGGTTCTAACATCTTCATTGCCAGTCAGAGGCCTGTCTACCAGCTTGGCTACGGTTTCGTGCTTGGTATTACCACAGTAGGCATGATCACCGCCACCATTGATCTCGTTATCTTCAAGAGAATTAACGCTAAGCGTGAGAAGATGAACAAAGCTGAAATCCTTGCAAAATACACTAACGACGAGCTTGAGCAAATGGGTGAGCACTCACCACTGTTCAGATACACTACATAGTTATTTCTGGATGCTGGTGCTTAATGTAGCATATTATTTAAAATATAGGTCGTTTTTCTGTTTTTTTTTTATTTTTTTTAAAACAATCATTGTAGCAGATCTACTAATAAACCACCATAGCATACTATGAACACAGAGACACTACAATAAACAATAATATGCATGTAGAATAGTAGATCTTCGCACTCTGGCGGGATTCGAACCCGCAGTCTTCGCATTAGAGGTTCCACGCGTTAACTAATTGTGCTACGGCGCAGCGCAACTGCCTATTGGGCAGGCCAGATTGTGGACGGCGAAGACACACTTGTTAGTTGTAAAAGCGGCAAAGTATACATTTTTATAAATAATGGGTTCGAGTGCGTCGGAGAAGTTGATAGTATCAACAAAACAGCTAGCTGCATGAAACACCATCTAATACTGTCTCACAGAAGTAGATTCGACCATTACGGCAACGGGAAAGTGATCGGCGGCAACTCAGAGACAGGGGGCGGTTGCCACTCAGACAATTAAACAGCACCAACCACGTCGATTCGTGGGCTGCATAACCGCACGCATTAGTTCCACTAAAGCGAGACCATTTTGACGTGTATTTTGGTGCAATAGCTCATGCGAATGATCGGTCGGCTAGAACGGATAGAGTTAGTGTGTCTGGCCAGACGCTGTTTGCGCTTGCTGAGAGAACTTTATTTAGGTGCGAATTGTGGAGGAGGGGTTGGAGCCATGGAAAGTGAAATTCATGGGAGAACCAGTCAATATTGAGAGACAAGTGAGCTAATAGCCAAGCCTGATTGGTGGACAGGGGATTCTTTTTGCTTTGAGAGTTTGGGCTGTATGAGGGCAAGGTGGGCCTGGGTGATGTGGGCTCAGTTTGCATCCCCGCTTCGGTATATTGATTGGTGAAGCTGCAAATGGGCGAATCACAAGCATCCGTAATGGAATAACAATGTGTTTGTTGCGCTATCGTTAGGAGACGGGTGCTAGAAACGAAGACGCTGGACAATGTGACGATTCCGTTTAGTGCCGATCAAACTCTGGGCATTAGCTGCGATCGTGTAACAGATCGGCGAACTACTGACAAGTACGGTGAAACTCTTGTCGAGACGAGTCAGCTGGATCTAGCCCTGCGGAAAGTTACTCGATTACTTCGCGTATCTATATTCCGGCAGCTGACTTGCTGAATACTGCAAGTACTCTCTGTTTTCGGTTGGTCCGCGGAAACAAGCGAGCCTCACCATTGGCTATACTAGCGACCGGACTTGGGAAAGGGGGAAACCACATTCTAATTTTAATTCGCCAACCTTTGTGGGGTCAACAAGAAAACTATACCGCAGAGAGTCATTTGGTGCTGGAAACGAACTCCGGCGGCCTTAATATACGCAGATTGCTCTACAAGATTCGCAGAAATTACTGATTTTGGAAGCACTGCGATTTGGTGCGCATGAGGCGTCAAGGACTGTGCTGGTTTGGGGTGATTCCATAATAAGCTCGCGCTGGATGTAGTCCAACCGAGAGGCAGCTAGTGTGCGTACCCCAAACGGGCATTAGTAGCCGATACCATGCTTAGTGACGTGGAAAATCTCAACAAAAACAGCTGAACTAGCAGCGATCGCAATACCGATTGCAGTGAACAACAATCGGCTGTTTCAGAGGCCGATGTCGCAGTAAGCGACTGGTTTGCATACTGCGCGCTGTATGTCTATGCGCCAGCAACCGACGGGCCCTGCTGCCACTGGCCGCCACCACATCGGTCTCTTAAACTGTGTAACACTGAGGCACAGCGCTGCGCAAAAATTTATTACAGTTAGGGAGCGGAATATACGGAATGACATGCAGGTTCTGCTGCGACTCATATAGTATTGATGCAAATACCTATCTCCTCTCACAGACTACTAATCTGCAGAATAATCGCGCATATCTTATCTGTCATTTGGTGCTGGTTCAATAATCTTATATATTTTAGATTTTGAAACCTGGACGAGCCTTATTGTGCTTTTCTGCCTGTTTGCGGCCCCGCCGTTTCGGCAGACTTAGTCCGGGATTGATAGCGAAAGCATTGTTGCCTCACTGCAGCTGACCGTTCATCACACGCTCTTTTTCTGCGGTCCTAAACCATCTACAGCAAACAATAGTCTGGATCTATCATATGCTGATCCTTCCCTCTATTATGGCATCCATAAAGACCGAGCGGTCTTGAAATCACAATCTACTCGCCTTTTCCAAATAGGGTTACTCATAGTGTAGAGTTTACCCCGCAGTTTATCGAGCCACTCCAATTTGCTGCTTTTCACTCAAAAAATGGAGCACCCCCACTGAAACTTACTGCAATTCAGTCTTCCTATCTCTAAAAGAGCAGGCGGGGTTTCTGAGTGGTTAGGGATCTATTGTGAGCTACAGGCAAAAAAAGCTTTGCCCAGCAAAACGTACGGCTTGGCCTAGCAAAATCTACAGCTTGGCCTGATAATTTAGCTCTAAATGCCAAGTGCTCGGCTTTCCGTGTTCCCTTGCTGGGCGTGCCCCTCTTCAAGCCCCCACGCGTTTTGGCCTCACGCCAGCTATTATAAATATTGTTGATTCATGTTCCAAGATCCTGCAGCAAGGACGACCTTACGCCTGTCTTCGTTACTTTCACAACATCAATCAAAATGTCTGTCTCCTCTTCCCCACGCAAAAGCGAAGAGAAGGTGTTTTTTGAGAACATTGAACGCAGCGATGAAGAGGTCCGTGTCAATGACCCAGAAGTCAGAGCTCTCTGGGACGAATACCAAGCTCTTCAGGAACAGTTCGGTGCAGCCGGTGAGGCCAAGTTGATACGAAAAGTCGATTGGCGCCTCATTCCTGTATTCGCTGTCCTCTACCTTATCGCTTACCTTGATCGCGGTAACATCGGTAATGCCCGTCTCGCCGGCCTCGAGGAGGATCTCAACATAACAGACAACCAGTACAATATCGCGTTGACTGTATTTTTCTTCCCTTACGCTCTGTTTGAAATCCCCAGTAACATCATCTTGAAAGTCTTGCGTCCTCGTATCTGGCTCTCTATCAACATCTTCATATGGGGTGTTGTCATGACCTGCATGGGTGTAGTCCAAGGATATGGTGGCTTGATCACTACACGTGTCTTGCTAGGTGTCTTTGAATCTTCCTTCTTCCCCGGCGTCGTCTCTATCACTTCCATGTGGTACAAACGCCACGAAATGCAGTTCCGTGTCAGTTTGTTCTATGCCTCAGCCTCGATCGCTGGTGCATTCTCCGGTCTCCTTGCTTACGCCATCTCCCAGATGTCTGGTATCGCTGGTCTTCTCGGATGGAGATGGATTTTCATTCTTGAGGGTATCGTTACGACCCTCTTTGGTTCTGCCTCGTACTGGATGCTTTGTGACGACCCTGGCAGATCTAGTTGGCTCACTGATGACGAGACCCGTCTTCTCCAATTGCGCTGCATGTTCGACGTCGACCACATCCGCGACGCCGAAGGTAAACTCAATCTCGACTCCCTTGCTAAACAAGAAAACGGTGAATTCGGTACTTCTAGCTTCAAGTGGGAATACCTATGGACGGCGCTCAAGGACTGGAAAATGTGGAACAATTCCCTTATGTACTGGGGTTGCTCAGTCGCCACTTATGCATTCTCTTTCTCGGTTCCAACTATTATGACCCAGCTCGGCTACTCTAACACTATTGCTCAGTTGATGACCATCCCTGTGTATATTGCAGCTGCTATTATGACTATAATAACTGCTTACATCTCTGACAAATGCAAACAACGAGCTTACTTTGTCATAGGTTGGTTTAGTACTATGGTTGTCGGTGTCATAATTCAGCTCGCCACAAAACCTCACCAAACTGGTCCTCGATTCTTCGCATTATTCCTTATTGCGATAGGTATCTACTCCTCGTTCCCTGGTATTATTGCTATCCACTCCAACAACTTGCCCAGACCTTGGATTAGAGCTATATCTACAGGCTGCCACATCTGTTTCGGTAACCTTGGTGGTGCGGTTGGTTCTAACATCTTCATTGCCAGTCAGAAGCCTGTCTACCACCTTGGTTATGGTTTCGTGCTTGGTATAGCCAGTGTAGGTATAATCACCGCTGTCATTGATATTGTTGTCTTCAGGAGAATCAACGCTAAGCGTGACAAGATGGACAAGGCGGAAATCCTTGCTAAATACACTAACGACGAGCTTGAGCAAATGGGTGAGCACTCACCACTGTTCAGATACACTACATAGTTATTTCTGGATGTTAGTCTTTAATGTAGCATAGTATAAAAATTATAGGAGTTTTTTTGTTTTCGTTTTCGTTTTCTCAACAGTCATCGTAGCAGATTTAAGTAGAAGAATAAATAAGCATAGTAAGAACACACAGAATCTACAACAAATAATAAAAATGCGTGCAAAAATAAGTATTCGCACCCCCGGCGGGACTCGAACCCGCAGTCTTTGGATTAGAAGTCCAACGCGTTAACCAATTACGCTACGGGGGCAGCGCAACTGCCTATTGGGTAGGCCAGAATGTATATCTGTTCAAAACTCTTACTTAACCCTGAACCATTAATTATGGGTTTATATACAACATGGCGTAGTTGTTAAGCTGTAAATGGGCGTCTGGTGTAGTTGGTTATCACATCCGCTTAGCATGCGGGAGGTCCCCGGTTCGACTCCGGTGTCGTCCAAGTACTTCTTTTTTTGCTTTAAGAGGCTTTACAGCGTTAGATTTTTGCCAATACTTGCAGACCTGTGTATTTTTGGTTGTGTGGCAATGAGAATGTACGCTTTAGGATCAAATAGCTGTGGCAAGCTAGGTATAGGCACCGAAGAAGATTCAAATCAGCCTGTATTAGTGCAAGGTCTTCCTGAAGGCGTTATTCAGCTAGTGGCCTCAGGAGGCAATCACACTGTGGTACTTATAAACGGGGTACTGTATGGTTGTGGTGCTGATGATTGCGGCCAGCTTGGTGGAATGGGCAACTGCGTGGTGTTCAGGCGAGTGCCGTTCGATATTGCAGATCAAATCGTCTATGTATCTTGTGGATGGGAAGACACGCTTGTTAGTTGTAAAAGCGGCAAAGTATATATTTCTACAAATATTGGGTTCGAGTGTGTCGGGAAAGTTGATAGTATCAAGAAAACAGCTAGCTGCATGAAACACCATCTGATACTGTCTCATTGCAGTAGACTCTATCATTACGGCAACGGGAAAGTGATCGGCAGCAATTCAGAGAAATCAAGTGTAACAGAAATAGCACAGCATATTGTCGATATTGCTGCCGGTCGTAGCTTCTACGTTACTATTGGTAAAAACGGCGTTCTCGAGATATCGCAACACGGCCGAGTACCGAAGGAGGTCATGAACGTGCCTTCAATTGGCGACGTATCACATCTACAGGCTACCTGGTCTGCTGTTTTCGTTGAAAGCAACAATAAAATCGTGTCATGGGGTAAAAATGTACTTGATCAGCTGTTTCCGAATGATGAAAGCGTGGAGCAATTCTCTGTCGGGTCAAGTCATGGTTTGTGTATTATCAATAACCAGTGCTACGCATGGGGCTGGAATGAACATGGAAATTGCGGAAACAACGAGAAACAGACTAATGGTTTGCATCTTATCAGCGTTTCCAATCCAAAAGCCGTTTTTGCGGGCGCTGCAGCGTCTTTTATTCTTGCTGATTGAGGACAGGATCCATTATATGTCCGTCTTGCTCAAGCCATTCGTACTTGCTTTTCAGGGATTCTTTGGACTGCTGTACAAGGAAAGGAAAAACAGGTCTTCGAATGCCTAATACCAATCCTTTCGGGAAATATACATCAACAAGGGCCCCGCCTTCAGGCACTTTACCTGTGACTCGGATCTCGCAGAATCCCATATGTCTTACGACCAGATCGATACCTCCTGGACCCACTCGTATAGTTTTCTTCTGGCAATCGTGCAGCATTTTTTCTCCAACTTCTGGCTTTGTAAACAGCTGAAGCGCATCAGGGTCGTTGATTTGTGATTCTAAGGCTCTTTCATGGTTTGATGCCACATAGAAGTTCAGAGCAGTTAATGCATTCCATACGACGAGCCGTTCATTTCGCGGCACTACATGGAACAGACCGCTGAAGTTCAAACATTGTCCTGGTTTCAGAGACTTGTGCTCGCGCCGCCACAGCTTTTTTGGTGTTGGTTTCATCACATGTTTCAGCATCTCAGGCTTGATGTATTCCCACACGCTGTTTCCTGGGCTGACGAGCGTTTCTATGCCGGGGAGGTCGAATATTTTGCAGTTGTTCAATTGTATTCTGAACTCTCTAATCTGTTTCGTGAACCGTGGAATCGGGCTAGCGCCGAGTCTGCTGTTTTCGGCCTGATCCCAAAGTCCTTGCAGGAGACTTGACGCTTTTTGCTGTGCGGCGACCGGCGCCTTGACCTTTTCTCTTATAAGCTGAGTTACAGTGCTCTTGCCGACATTGGTCATACCAAGAAGATATAGCCTAGGACTGTCGCGCACAAGATGCACCCATGTCGTGTTCGGCCACTTGTATTTCGACGACATGATAATGTTCTCGTCGGCCACAAAGGAGTATTTCTGTCGTATATACGATCTGAAATACTGACGTAAGTGCGCCTTCGCTTTCGGGAGATCGTCTAGCAAGTCTGCTCGTGTAATGACAAACGTTGTTCTGCGTGCGATCACTGGCGGCAGCGGTAACATAGTCAGTGGGAAGTCGTAAGCGTCTATGAGGTGGACCACTCGGCCACTGGGGTCAGCGCTTAACAGCGAAAGAATTTGCGAAAATTCAACACACTCGCCTATCTCGAAATTGCTCTGATATATAGCATTATGGCACGGTTGGCAGATCACTGTTTTAGCAGGTTCATGCTGAGTTTGGGCTCTGTCGGGCTCTGTGACAATTTCGACATCTTGTACGTTTTCCTCGCCAAAAACCGGATACAGCAGCAGCCGTTTGCCGTCGTCGTCGAGCGATTTGAGAAGAGACGCGTATTTTTCACTAGATCGACTAGGCAGCTTCGACTTGGGTTCCACCAGGTATCCTGCTGATCCTGGTCGATCTAGCTGGAACGGCGTGCCGCAGCTTGGACAATATTTATTACTGGCTATTATCTTCTCAAAGAACGCATTTTTAGTATGTACAAATCTCAGTGAACCGATAAAATGCCGTCGGATCAGCCTCGGCAGCATTGTCGAAGGTAGGTGAAAGATTCAGTGTTTCTCGGACAACATTTGCATAGCAACGAGATAATCTACAATGTCCAGGATTCTTATAATAGTATTATTGAATGTGCTTATATACAATGAAGCTCGTCACAGAATTTAAAGATTAGTAGAGATCTGAGTGTTCGGACCATCAAGTGGAATCGCAGACATATCCAATTCGTCTTTCTTCTTCTCCTCAAAGAACCTATCCCATACGTGTCTAGCACGGTGGTCGTCAAGGTCAGCAAACAGCCTCTTGAAAATATCAGAATACCAACCAACAGGAACTCCTTCAATTCCTTCTTTGACATTATCTGGAAGCTCATCCCAGTCGGCCATGTTTCCTTCAGGGAAGAAAACCGTGTTGGCTCCTGACCTCTTCGCGGCTACTGTCTTCTCTCGGAGCCCTCCAATTCGTAACACTTTACCAGTAAGTGTCAATTCTCCAGTCATGGCGACAGTAGGAGAAATAGGCGTATCCAATGCCAAAGAGAGTAACGAGGTGGCCATAGTAACACCCGCAGACGGACCGTCTTTAGGCGTCGCTCCTTCAGGACAGTGCAAATGAACTCGGGCATGCTCGAAAAACAAATTCTCTGGAAAGTTTTGGGTCATAAAATTCCGTGAAAAGCTAAATGCAATAGTGCTAGATTCCTTCATAACTGGCCCAAGCGTGCCAGTTCTTTCAAACGACGGTCGAGATTTAGACGAAAGCGGTGATTCCAGAATCGACTCAACATACAGCGCCATTCCTCCTACTGTGGTCCAGCCAAGACCCATAACGACACCAACAGGGGTTACGTCATAAAGACGATCACTCGTGAAAATAGCAGGTCCAATAAAATCCGAAATATTAGACTCTCCAATCTTCAGGTGGACTGAATCGGGTACTTTCAGAGGCTTTCTAGGGTTCTCTGCTGTGAAAACTGTCTCTTGCTCGGAACTATCATCGAGTTCCTTGTTCAAAGCATCATTCAGGCTTTCCTTCAACGACTCCTCGCTAGAGAAAACGGCGTCCGTAACTTCGGAAACTGCTTCCTTAGATTGAGCAGATGCAGATTCTTCCTCGCGAAGCTTGGCTTCTTTACCTTCATCCGTGAGGCTATCTTCCTCAGTCAACACGTCACCGTATTCTTTCACAATGTTAAGTGCTGCTTTTCTATAGATCTTGTCAATCTGTCTCTTTAAGTTGCGAACACCACTTTCACGGCAGTAACTCTTGATGAGAGCTGCAATACCATCATCGGTAAGTTCAACATCAGCGCTTTCTAGACCATTGCTCTTCTTAGAGGCAGGTGCGAGGTAGTTTCGCGCAATAGCCATTTTCTCATCAGCAACATATCCAGAAATCTCAATCAGTTCCATACGGTCAAGTAAAGGCCTCGGAATGGTATCAGTGCTATTGGCAGTGCAAACAAATAGTACTTTGCTCATATCAACAGGGACATCCAGATAATGATCTAAGAAACTGTTGTTCTGTTCAGGGTCTAAAAGTTCTAACAACGCAGAGGCAGGATCTCCCTGTCCACCGCGACCAACTTTGTCCACTTCGTCGATCAGAATAAGAGGATTCTCTGTTTGGCATTTCTTCAGAGCCTGAATAGCCCTACCAGGGAGAGCGCCAACATAAGTTCTCCTGTGACCTTTGATTTCGGCTACATCACCAAGTCCACCAACTGAAAATCGATAGAATTGACGATCAAGTGCTCTTGCAATGGACTTTCCAATAGAAGTCTTACCAACACCCGGAGGTCCAACAAAGCAGAGGATTTTACCTTCCACACTGCCAGTTAACTTCCCAACAGCAATGAATTCCAGTATTCTATCTTTCACATCTGCTAAACCGTAGTGGTCTTCATTGAGGATATCAATAGCATGCTTTATGTCATAATTTTCAGCGGATCGGCGGCCCCAAGGTACCGAAGTTAACCAGTCGAGATAATTCCTAGTAACATTATATTCAGAGGCTGCTGTTTCCAGATGAGACAATTTACTGAGTTCTGTTTCAAAAACAGCTTTCACAGTTTCTGGCATAGCGAGAGACTTAGCTTTGTTCCGGAACTCTTCAATAAGGTTTTCCTTGCCATCAGATTCCAGGCCTAATTCGCGCTTGATACCTCGAAGCTGCTCCATAAGATAGTATTCACGCTGTCTACGCTGAATTTTGGAGTCGACATCTTTGCTGATTTTGCTTTGCAATTCAGCATTCACGAGCTCCTTTTTCAGCAAAATAAGGGCTTTCTGCAGACGCTGACTGATATTCAAGCATTCAAGAATGCTTTGAAGTTCATTGGCGTTACCAGCAGAGACAGCGGCAGCAAAGTCTGCCAATTTACCAGGTTCCTCAAAGACGTTGCGCGCTGATAGAGTCATTGCAAAGTTGGCTATCTGATCGCGAAAAAGATTGTTCAGTTGAGAAACCTGCTTGAAAACAGTGACAAGTTCACTAGCCATAGCACGAATCATAGGATCATGTTTGTCTATAGGTTCCTCTGTTAAGTTAGAGACTTCGGCGGTGGTAACGTTGTAGTCTGAGAGGAAAGAGACGTTAGATTCATCATTGGCTGAGCCAGAGGCGGTGCCTGCCGTTGGGGCAGGATCGACAGACTGCTCAAAACTCGTCAGAGTGTCATCTATATGCTCCTCTGCAGGAGCATCTCGCGGTTTCTTCACCGAGCCGGTCAATTGGGGGGCATGTAGTTCATCAATGTGAATTCTTCGATGAGGAAACAAAACGGCAGTGAGGCTCTCTTTGACACTGCCATCACGCGATTCGGATTGAGGGAAAATACTTGTGACTTGAGCGAATACACCGACAGGGTGAACTTCGCTTATGTCGTGAATGAGGTCTGAATCGGCTTCTTCATCGCGGAAGAGAAAGACGCCCAAGTAGGGTTGGCCCTTCGCATACATGGCCTTTATAGCGGCTATGACGTGAGGATCATGAACTACAACAGCCTTGTAGAAGCCAGGAAATAAAGGTCTTTTAGTGATAGGGATAGCCATGACCTTTGGGTAGATGTCGGGGACGGTGGATGGCTTGGAACTGGATGAAGAAGAGCCAGAAGAGCCAGAGGAGCTGGAAGAGCCCGAGCTAGATTTTGAACTGTGTCCAGAAGAGGAAGCGGCACCAGATGGAGTATCTTCTTCAGAAGATTTAGAGGATTTGCTTGGTTTCTTGGATTTAGGGACAGCAGTGCTGTCTGGCGGGTCAGAGGGCGAATCAGCAGAATCTTCTGACGGGCTAGGCTTGCCAGAGTCTTCTGAAGCAGGCTGTTCAAGTTTGTCGGAACTGTCTTTTCCGGCTAGGGACTTTGACCGCGAAGATTTGACGTCAATGATCTTGGTCTGCTCGAAGAGCCAGTCTGGAGAGCGGCGCCGCTGAGAGCGGGAGGCAGGCCATATGGGCGTTGCAATCGCGTCGTTGATTGTTGCGTAGTTTCGCGTAATGAAATTGAGAGAGCATCTTTTGCTGAATGTCAGCTGGAGGCTCGACCTGCGGGTGGCGACACGAGCAGGGCCGGCTATGGAGGCCATTTTTAGTCAAAAGAGAGAGTCTGGGCAGAGAGTTAGCGGGCTAGACAGCGCAGTAATTGTACAAATAAAAGATTACTATGTACAGATACCAGCAAGAAAAGAACCGCCAAAGACCCTTTTGTGTCTGTTTTAGCGAAAAAGTGGCGAAAAGAACAAAAAAGAAGATCTCGGTGTATCAAGACGGAAGGTTCGTAGTTACATATCTGGGTTGGGTCAAGGGTGGGTGTACCGGAATGAATCGTGGGAAGAAGGGGGGCCGGAAGCCCAGTAGCAGCTTAAGTCCGAGGCTTGTCGATCAGTGCATCGTTGGGCCCTTCAATGATGCAATTCGTTCCATTAAAATTATTTCCATTCGCGCAGTCCAGCGTACGGATCCGACGGTCGAGCAGGCGCGGGTGGGGCTCCAGGGGCGGGTGATGTATCGCTGGTCGGGTACCCAGTCTGGTAGTAAGGGGTTTGCAGCTGTTGGTAGTTTGGCAGGGAAGGAGCGCTGGCGCCACTGTAAGCCTGGGCGTTCGAGACGTACGGTTCGCTTGGACGGTATGAGCCTTGTGGGACAAACCCGCCAGGCGGCGCGGGTTGATCGTAGGAGCTCTGGCGTGGCAGCATTGGCGCCTGGAACGGGTCTGTTCCGCGGTCTCCTGCGAGCTTGGGCGGCAGCCGTGGAGGCGTGTCGAAATGGCCGTCCGTGCTAGACGAGATGCTGAATCGTGAGAATGAGTCCGCAATGTTCATCTGGTTGCCCCCTCGCGATCCCATCGTGCGCTCCAGCTCGTTCGACAGCAGCTGTGCCTCACGGTTCCTTTCGCCCACGTACGCGTCAACTTTGCTCTGTAACCGTTTAGCCTGGTCCAGCAGTTTACCATAGAATTCAATTCCCTTTTCGATGCCCGCAGTCACAGATGACCACACTTGGTGCGCATTCGCGTACTTCGTAGTCAGATCTAGTACCGCCTTCTGTTTGGTCTGCATCCCAGACTGCTTGCGCTTAACATCAGCGTTGTTAAGAATCGTCCTCCATACGTCAGACAAGTTCTTCATCAACTCCGTTTGCACCTGAACGCTGGCCTCGAGTCGCTTCTGGTACACGTTAAATTTCTCGAGCTCGTACTTGAACAGCGTTTCCTCTACATCAGGCACCTTTTTGTTGAACACAAGGACTGACGAGATATCATCTTTGTGTATCTTGTCCTTCAGCTGCGCGTACGTTTGCGCTCTCTCCTTTTTCACTTTGTTCACTTTTTGATAAATCACATCGACCTGTTCAATGGCTTCTAGAATCTCGCTGGAAGAATCAGTGGTGTCGTCGAGGTCAAGTAGCGAAATTGCACTAGTGGTGGGATGCCCAGCATCGCTTTGCGCTTGGCGGTACGAAACAGCAAGAGCGCTAGATTCAGAACCTTGCATGAGGATATTAGCCGTCCCGGAAACAGCCGAATAGTCTGCAGACAGTCTTTTGTCAGAAGTGGAAGCGTCCAGCAAAGCCTGTTTGAGGTCATGTAGTTCCTTCCACAGCGGTGCCGCAGCGTCAGACGAGGGCATTTGAGACCAGAATTCGCGGAATTTCGCCTTGAACGAGCTTGAAGAGGCTTCCTCGGCTTTCAGAGCAGATCCGATAGCATCTATTGTCTGGAACACAGGGGTCTTCATCGTTTCAAGTCGATTAAAATTAGGTGGGCCGCACGCTTTCATGTTATCAGCAAATTCGCGGATCTGAGAGTCGATTTCCGCGCCATCGGCACCCGAATTGTTGGATTGAAACAGGATCTTTATCTCGTAGAGTGCTTTCGGGAGCCCAAGGTATTCTAAGGCAGATGCTAGCTGTTCGTCTGCCAGCTCGACTTTTTCAAGCTCGCCACGTAGAAGAGTCGCTTTCATTTCTGAGTATTTGCTGGCCTGTTCATGCACCGATAAAGGGATCAGCGATTCAAAGAGCTGCTTACCGATTAGTTTCACTACGTCGTTGCCCTTGTAGAGGTCTGACAGCGGTGTAGGCTTGGCAGCTTCCATTACAGGTATCTCTGGTAGCGATGCAGCTTCGGGAATCGCACAGTGATATATAAAATCATTTTCTTTGTCCATTGCTTGCTCCTTTTCCTTGACGACCTTGAGCTGAGAGACCACTATTTCCGATAAAGAAGCCCACTGGGGCGGTAGAGAGAGTTTCTGTGCTGTGGACAAGTGGCTGATCGTTTGGGCTATATGCGCCAATGCGACACCATACTTGCTTGAAGTCGCCGACAAGTTAAGGGCAGAGTAGTAGTGGGCGAGGCCGGCCGTGTAGTGGCCCTTGACCTGGCAGTAGGCGGGCCAGCTCTTATCGCCCCAGTTTGATTTGGCAGCTTCCTGGAAGCCTAGGTAAGCCGCTTTGTAGCTCACATTCGCAGCTTTATAAACTTTAGCAATCATTCCGGGTTTGCCGTTTGACTGCACAAGGTTAGCGGCGAACACTTCGTTTGCCTGGGCGATGGCAAGGGAGGTGAGTGTCTTGACGGTATCAGAGCCAAGATCTGGGCTGGGGGCGTGCAGAAAGTTGTCAGAGATGTAGGTGTATATTCCGGCTGCAGCCTGGAAGTTCTGATAGGCAGACTTGAAATCGGAGGCGGTATTGGCATTGGCTGCTATATGAGTGAGTATTGTAGCGAGGTTGTAGAGTAGAGATGCCTTTTCGAAAGCGATAGAGTGCTGCGTGACGAGCTTCTTGGTGAAGGAGTCTCTCCAGGAGAACGACACTCGACAGTGAACTTCGTCTACGGGTACGCGAAGTTCTAGGAGCTCCAGTTGCGCGTAATAGCGATAGACGAGGTCCTTGCCCGTAGGATCAAGGCCGGCACCTCTTGTATCCTGGCGCATGCGTTCGAGGGTCTTGATTGATTCCGAGTACTGGGAGGCGTCGCCGTAAACGGAGTTAATGTATCGATTTAGGGGCGTTGCCCAGTCTGTATCTTCTGTTGTTTTGAGCGGCAGCGCTAGCATTGGCGTAGGCGGCATAGTTGTATGGCTAGCTGTATGGTGGGTGAATCGGTGGCTAAGGTGGGGGTGTGGGAGCGAGTTTGGTGAAGTTGGCGGGCGGCGTGGAGAGGGGCCACGGGTTGAACGGAAAGGAGTATTTTCTATAAAGGAAAAACGGGCCAAACGGCTGTAGGCATTGAACGACGCTTATATGCGCCCGGTGGCGTTTGGCTGGGCTGGGGGTGAGTGCATGCGCGCATAGACCCCCCTGCATGGGACGTGCACTGGCAGAGTGTTGCAAGATTTACGTCTTGCTGGGAAGACGAAACAGGCAATTGGCCTGTTGGCGGCCAGTTTTTTAACAGCATGACAAGAAAAAAGATGGTGGTGATCAATATGTTCAAGTTGGCGACCGGCAGTTTGAACCATGCGTGCAATTCTGACTGCAAGGTTGTTGAACGGTCTGACGCGATGTTTGCTGAGTCCATATACGATGTGCCAAAAGCTGAGTCACTGCATACGAGTCCAAAATCAGGAGTGGATTTCATTGAGCGACTATCGTACGGAATGGCCAGGATGGCGCAGGAGATTAGCAGCCATATGTACGCAATGATAGAACGTCCGCAGACGAAGCAGGCGTCTGAGGAGTCAGATGTGCAGAAAGACGCGGCAAGCGTACAGTCAGCCGGCAGCAACGAGACAGCCGGCACGTACAAGCCAATTAGGCCGGCGTATTTTGTGACGCGATTTATACACAACGCGTTCCATCTAGTAGCGTATCAGTCAGAGAAGATCGGTGCGCATTACGCCGGAGACAGCAAGCTGAAGTCAATCGACTACAAGGCACTGCTTTCAGGTCTCGAAAAGGAGCAGCCGCGGTTGGCTGGGTCGGAGTACTGCGACGAGTGCCACTGCAATTTTGTTGGCTGGAACATGAACTATGAAAAGCAACTGAACCAGTGTGACAAGGACGAGGTATGCGTCGGGTCGTGTCTTCTTGCAAGTCAGGAGATGCAGAAGACTGGACTGATCGACGACAATTGTTACCTGCACCATCATATCGACCAGACGCCTGCGCTGCTGGGCATGAAGGTACAGGGGCGAGCACAGATGCACGGGAATGCGCACAAGCAGACTGGGAACCGGACAATTTTGGCGGTCTTAGAGCTCGCAGAGACGTTTGAGGCGAGCGCTTCGCATTTGATACGTAGCGCGGCGGAGTCCGGGACAATACTGCTCGAGCAGAATTTCGGTCCGCGTCTAGCTCACAAAGCGAGCCATTTCACGCAGGGGATCGCCGATATACTGTTGATATATCTGGACGTCCACAGCATGGGCCGCACGCTGGTGTTCCGTGGGTTCTGCAAGGGGTATGTACAGGAGTGCATGAACAGTGCGGCAAAGAGTAGCTAGCAACAAGTAAAGGTCATATGGGCGTAGATGTAGATGTAGAGGCAGATGCAGATGCAGATGCAGAAGCAGAAGCAGATGCCGAAGCAGCAGAGTCTGCTGTTTCTGCTGTCGTTGCCGCTGTAGGTGTTGACACGGTAGAACCTGTCTTTTTGTGACGCAGCCGTTTCTCGGTCTCAAGGAAGACACGCATACCGACGTCCAGGTCTTTCCAAGGGTCTATTTGCAAATCTTCGTCACTGAATTTCTGGCCCGAGAGCTGTTTTTGCACTTTCTGAAAGATATTGACGGGCGGGTCGAAGTCCGTGGGCCAGTCCTTGAGCGAGCCACCGCCTCGGAGGATCTTCTTGACGGCTAGCGTGCGGGCGTTGTTCCAGTCATTGACCTCTTCCTCGAACAAGTTCCAAACACAGTTTATACAACCAGACATGCAGCAGTTATCAGGCTCGATGGGCTTCGCAGGCACTTTAACCCCGCGGATCAGACGTCCTTGGTGATGCTCAAACGCACTCAGCTGTGTCTGTCGACGGCTTAAAGGCGATCCGAACACCAGCCGCGCCCGCTCCTCGGGGCTCAAGTCTTTGTACTTCTTCGGGAAAACAACAGACCGATGTGCAACACCGCTTATTGGCTGAGTAGCCGCTAACTTATAGAACGCTAGCTTGTCACTCTGCATCATAGTGGTTGTAAGAGAAGCTGCTCCACCCACCCAACTGCCCACCCACCTCCATATCACCCTTCACCAAACCCTCTAGCAACCTTCTAAACACATCTAGTTACCTCAATGGCACCGCCACGCAAGACGCAGACGCGTGCTGCCAAAGAGAGCCGTCTCGCGCGTACAGAGAACGGCATGAAACTTACCGCGTTCCCACAGGCCGCCCTCATCAACCAGAAGAACTACTCCACTGAGTACATCAAGAAGGATGAGCAGCAGTTGCTCTTCAGGCAAGTCGCCGAGGACCTCGCTATACTCAAACAGGACGAAGAAACCTCTAAAGCAGCCGCAAAACCCTCGTCAACTGAAGCCTCCGACGACGAAGACGCCTCTGATATCGATAACGACATCGCAGACGACTACAAGGAGGATACTCGACTCCACTACCAGCGGCACCCGCCTGACCGTATCATCGCCATCCAGCTCGGATCACATAATCTCCGCGTCGGCCGCGTTTCAGAGTCTGCGCCACACGTCGTCCCGAACGTGATTGCTCGCAAAATGCCGCCGCCTTCTCATCCAACCGACACCCCGGCCACGCTTGTCGCAAACCTGTCTCCCCCCGCAGATGTCGACAACGACGGCGACAGCGACAGCGACGGCGACGAGTCCATGCGCGACGAACCGTCCGCGCAACCCGCACAGTTCCCCCTACCATGGCGCACAGTCGCCAATACAGACGGAGAAAAGCTCGAAATCACTCTGTCCAAGGAGTTCATGGCAGCCACTAAAATTGTCGTCAAAGACTTCAGGGACCGCATGCGGTACTACAAGCGACGCATCCAGCCTGGTTCCAGAACAACCTGTCTTACCTACAACAGCCGATGTCTTGACCCGGAAATTATCAAGGAGCACGACGATATCAACGGCCCGGAATGGACTGACTACAAGAGTCTCGGTTCGCCCGAGTACCTCGTTGGCGACCAGGCGCTCAACCTACCTAACGAATCTCCTTACGTCTGCCGCTGGCCTATTTCACACGGCTTCTTCAACGAACGTGACTACTTTTCGCAGCAGGAAATACTCGGCGACATTTCTACAATAATTAGTGAAGCGTTGAACTCTGAGCTTGGTATATCTAAAAAGGACTTGGATCACCGGGCAGGGAACGGCTCGTACTCCGCCGTACTGATTATTCCGGATCTGCTGGAGAAATCTTTAGTCGAGAACCTTATAGATATATTGTTCAGACTAGGGTTTTTGCAGGTATCTATAATCCAAGAAGCACTCGCTGCCACTTATGGTGCCGGCCTGTCGACGGCCTGCGTCGTTGATCTAGGTGCCCAGACAACCAAAGTCAGCTGCGTGGAGGACGGTATGATTATTCCCGACAGCAGAATAAATATCAAGGTAGGAGGCGACGATATAGCCCTGGCTTTCCAGAAACTCCTCCTTCATATCGGATTCCCCTATCTGGACATTGACCTGCGCAAACTGTACCACTGGCACATAATCGAGGAGCTTAAACGGCTCTATATCACTTTCAATGACGCTGATATCACCCCGCAAGTGTACAACTTCTTTGTGCGACAGCCCGGCGAAGACACGAAAAAATATTCGTTTAAGCTATGCGACGAGGCTATGTTAGCACCTCTAGGCATTTTCTATCCTGAATTGTATGAGTACGCCGACAAGTGGAAAAGCCACAATACACTGTTCGCGCACACCCGTGACATCTACACGGGGAAGATCAGCGATCATATCTCGGAAGCGATGATGACGGTGTACGGTAACGGCTACTGCAAAGCGCAATCTGAAGAACTAGACGACGAGGAGTTTGACGATGCAGATGAACAATTAAAAGAAAATGGTGGAGGGGCCACGGGCACGGGTACTGGCACGCACACGCCTGCACCGGTCGGTGCAAAGAGTTCGAATGCTGGAGGAAGCACGCCGATTTCCTCTGCGCGAGCGACACCGCTGCCAGACGACGGCAACGTGACAAGCAATGACGCTGCAGGCACTAATTTGAACTCGACGCCGGTACCGACATCTGCACCAGGAGCGGCAGCAACAGCGGGAACAAGTTCAGTTCACAAAAGAATAAACCCACATGTAACGCCTGTCGCTGCGCTGGACCACAGTATTATCGAGAGTATTTCTGTGTCTTCGAAAGGAGACAGTGCAAAAGCGAAGCGGCTATATGACAGCATTATTCTAGTTGGCGGCGGGTCTAACATTGCGAATCTGTCTGGGATCCTGGAAGACCGTATCCAGATGTGGAGCGGATCCGGGACGACGGTGACAATTATACCGCCGCCACGAGACATGGAGCCTGAGATTGTGTCGTGGAAGGGCGCGTGTGTGTTTAGTCGGCTGAATATTTGCAGAGAGATGTGGATTTCGCATTCTGATTGGGCGATACTTGGTGCACGATGTCTGCCGCAAAGATGTCTGTTCTATTACTAAGACGGAGGCTCGGCGGCTGTAAAATTAGATAATACCTTCAATTCGTCAGGAATAGAAATATTTCTATCTTGGAGTTGTTTGGCAAGATTCTTGTGTTCTGTAATCAGTTCTTCGAGGTATTCTGCGAGCCGTTCAACAATACGGGCTTCGCTCCTGGGGTTAACTTTCTCGAGCCCCGGGACAATTTTCACTAGCTGGTCGTATTTTTCGCGCAGCAATTTTCTTCTACGATGTTCCGCTGCTAAATGCCGGGCTTTCTTGTCCTCTTTTTGTAGCGGTGCTTGACCCTCTTCTTCGGACAGATTGACTTGTTCCTTTGGCTTTGGGATGTCCACATTCCATGACTGACTGCCCTCGAAGTTCATGCTCACCGCCGGTTTAATTTTGCGCTTTTGAATCGCAGTATCAAAGAACGACCGCGATCCTAAAACATCTTTGCTCATTTTCTTTTTGTAGTGCACAAATGCAGTGGACCGCAAAAAAAGGGTAGTGGTTGGAGGTGTGCAAGGTGCAGGTGGGATGACGATCTCTAATACATATCACCACCCTCCCCGCCGCCCACCCTTTCTTCACCTTACTCTGCACCACATAAATGGCTTCCAGAAAGCACAAGGCCCTAGAACACAGACATACTGTCTATGGGGGCACTGTGCTACAGCCAAATACCCCAATAGATCCACCAATGGCAAGGCGGTCCAGTGGCGACTCCTCCAGGTCTGCCATAACAAGCGTAAGAAGCATCAAGAGTATACGGTCAATCAGGAACCCCGTCGACACAGAACCTGTCTTCGACTCCGACGCCAATACCCGCGCGTCTCCGGAAACGCAACGTGTTTCTCCGTTGCCGTTCGTAGATATCGCATGCGACCTAGATGCCCCCGTTAACCTCACCGCTATCGACACTGAGATCGCAAAGGAAACAATGCTCCTTAGATCTGCAAAATCCGTCCTTCAAAACCACAACGCTGCAAAAACATCCGCGGTCTACGCGCAGGCAGACTCACAGTACCAGTCCGCACAGGTGCGGCTCGAACAGCTCAAAAAGCTTAGAAACTCAGCTATCAATGCGCCCCCACAAAACAACCTCTCTCCGCTCCTCAACGATTCTTCGCGCTTCAGCGGCCTCCACAGAATCGCTCTCGAAGTATCCGTCCCGCACAACCAGTCCCCTACATTCACCGCAGGCCTTCTACTTCACGCACTCGAAGACACGCCCGCTTCACAATCCGCTAAACTTGTCCAGAAAGCAAACGAAATCGTGGACCTACTCTCCGCCCATCCTGAGTTGCGTCCTGAACTCGTCTTATCTATCGTCGCAAAACACGTCCAATCTCTGCTCTTGCATTATAGCCCGTACGTTGTCGCAGCCGGATTCAGGCTAGCTCGTTACCTACTGACCGACGCATCGTCTATAAAGGCCTTCAGAACTCTCTTCTCCGACTACATCATCATTAAATCTCTCACAAGAGACTCAGCAAGGTCAATTGAACGCGAACAGGCACTCAAATTTGTAAGAGCCTTTCCTGAAATACCTGACGGCCTCAACGAACTATCTCTCGCAGTCCTCCGCACTATCGTCGCAATAGCCGAAAACACAGAAGACAAGCTGCGAATAGCTGCACTCGAATTTATGGCCGAAATCCTCGTTTTGAGTCCTAAACTTGCCGCTTCTTGCGGTGCAGTGCGTGCAGTCTTGCAAGGTCTCATAGAAGGGCCTTTTGAACTGGCAGACTCCCTGATTCTGGCCTACCTGCATGTCGCAAACCACCCAGAGTCGCGGCAGTACCTAAGAATAGATGAGGATTTCAGGTACATAGTCTACCCTTTACTTGAATCACAGTCGACTGGCCATATACATGAAGAGAAACTGGCTTCCTCTGCCAAAGTAATACTTATCATCTTGCGATCATGGACTGGAATATACGCATGCTCATACAGAAACTTCCAAGTTATAAGAGACATCGTGCTCGGCCTGAAGTCCCCGCTCAAACTGTCGCAGGAAATTATTATTGATATGCTATTCGACCTATTCGGCATTGTTCCACCAAAATGGGCTACGCGGTTTTACCTCGATGGCCGAGAAGGCGATAACATGACATACGATAACGATGACCGGCTAAATGCGGACGGAGATGATTATCGGCTGCAAGACCCAAAACTGTCCACTGAAATTGACATCATCAGTCATATGACCAGCTTGCATCTTGCTCTATTTTTTGAGTGTGGGTTGATGAATGCTTTATCTGATTTCGTCGACAAAGATGAGAACGACCCCACTCATAGGAAAGCTAGTCTTCTCGTAAGTGCCCTGACCAGCCTATCATCTAAAGTTCATTCACAAGAATATTCTACCAAGTTCATATCACTTGGACCGCTTTTTGTGCGTGCTGCTAACATCGACAACGATAACCGGCTAACGTCGGCGCATGCTGTCTACGAACTGGAAGGGCTGAACAAAGCCCTGTATTTAAGTAACGCAGCTAAAACTAATAGCGATGACAGTCTGGACCAGCTAAACTACCATACGCAGCTGCTAGCTATGGCTAGCATGAGAAGCAGCAAATTCAACTCGAACGTGCTTGAACCAACTGATTCCGCACCCGCGCCAGATTCTGCGAATATTATAGGTCGACGATCTGTTCAACCATCTGGTCCTGATGATTCGTTTAGAGCTGCACTCATGGATACACAAGTATTGTCTACTAAGAACTACTCCAAATGGAACTGGGATTTGATATCTCTAATCATTACTGGACCTATGTTGAACCCAAAAAGACTAGACGTCGTTATAAAGGACACCAAATTCTTAAAGCGGATAGTATCCTTCTTCCGGCCTTTCAAGTACAGGTTTTCAGTGGTGAAGAATACCGAAAAGAATCGCGTGATTGTGCGCATTGGCTGCGAACTTATTGATACCCTTATGAGCACTACTGAAGGAACAACATATCTTCTTGAAAACAAATTGATCCGTCAGATCGCTGAATGCATAGCCCAAATCGATCCTTATAGCGGTATTAGCGCAACGGACCCTTTGTTATCTCGAGAACGAATGGAACGGACATTGACTGGAGGATATTTTACGATATTAGGCACCCTTACGAACTACCCTCAAGGTATAGCAATTCTGGAGCGCTGGCGCATTTTCAGTATGCTTTACCATCTCGTTGAGCTAGGAGACAGAGACGACGTTCTTATTGCTATACTCTCGTCGCTCAACTACACGTTCCAGAGTCATCCGATGAACTTGGTGTCCAAATGTTTAATATCAGAACACCTAAGCGTTCGAGTGTTCACCACATGGTTTGTGGGCTCTGTCCTAATTAAAGCCAGACGAGAATGGCAGCTGAGCTCGGTCAATAGCACGGCTGTGGATCTTCCTCTACGAGACTTTGAGAAAGCGTTTCTGCGCTTGTTGATTCAACAACTTTACGACATGTCAGATGAGGTGGTTGAAATTGCAGTCTCAGCACTGACAAAGCAATGTGAACACCGTGAAAGGCTAGACTATATAGTATCTCTTCGCCCCGTTTTTTCTCATCTGGGGCAAGTCGGTGCTCCATTGCTGGTGCAGTTTGTGGGATACTCGCCAGGGTATAACTACCTCAGTGAGCATGGACTCATTGAAGACAAATGTGACGAATGGTTCAATGAGGGAATTGAGCGGTTTTGCGATACTATCGAGTCGAACCTCGCGGTAGCCTTTAAAGTGCCCAGTTATGAGCAGAGAGTGCTTCGCACTATTTCGTACAAACTTGAGACGAAATCAGTCTGGCCGCATAATTTCTTCCGTGTACTGGTCAAAACAAAGGAAGGATGCGAACTACTGCGCAAGAAGAAATATTTCGATAAAGCAGTTGCTTATGTACGAGCGAACCACGCTAAACTGAATAGCAGTTCTGTTATCAGAAAAGTGAAAGCCTATATATGGCTTATTGGTGCAGTGGGTTCTGTTGGCAAGTCGGGTGCGCCGCATGTGACTGCAGAAGTCGATGATTTTGAATACGGATGGGGATTTATTAGTAATAAAGACGTGGTTCCTCTGGTGTACGATATATTCAAGAATTCAAAGCTGTTGACCTTGCGAGGAACTGCTTTTTACGCGCTTGGACTGTTTTCATGCTCTGAAGCAGGTAGAAAGCATCTTGAAGAGCAATACAATTGGATGAGCCCGTCTGGGAAAGTTGGTGAGCCTGGGCTTGCACTGCCTACTGATGTTGTGCGAGAATTGCAGCTGAAGACCTCTGGGTTTGAGACGGCTGAGCAGATCGAGTATGAAGCAAAGGGTGTTGCTCTTGAAGACGAGTCAGAGAGTTTAGAAGACTCGATAAAGCGACTGGATCGCACAGGCAGAACCATTGTCTACGGACTGATTGATCTAGCGAATCACATTCTTGCGAACACTGCCGCGAAGAGTCTTGCAACTATTCAGGCGAAAGAGGGTAAATATTTTCGTGACCCACAGATCTTCCGCATTGCGATGAGACTTCTTGGACTCTACAAGTATCGCCTTTCCATTCGAAGGTTTATACTGGACTTGTTCAGGACGGAATACGTGCTGGAGACGCTTACAGCCAAAATTTAACTATAAACGAATCAATGACATTAGCATTAGAAAGGATCATGAAGTAGTTGTGTGGTGTAGAATTTTCTGAATCATTTTGTTACCCACCGCAAGAGCATCGTCCTTTTGTGGTACGAAGAATTGCGAGACTTTTTCAAAACGATGTTTATAGAGATCAAAAGAGCCGGCAGCCACGACGTCGGCCCAGCTTCTTGCAGCTAGAGTGAATTCGAGGTCATCGTGACGGAACGAGTGATCATTTATGCCGGTATTGATGGCGTCATCAAGCAAAGAAGTAGCAAATACGTACTCTGTAACACCGATAAGTATGCGGAAAATAGGCGTAGAGCAGATCATGTGGTCAAATGGGTTGATACCGAGACGATACCAGCAGTCTCCAACAGCTAGAAGCGAAAGATGCGAATTAGGAGTGCGTTCATCTTTCGGTACTGTCGATAAACTGTACTCGTCGAGCAGGTCATCTGAGAGCAAGAGTTTGTGAGACTGTGAGCGTTCTGGGCTGAAAAGGGTATCGCGAACGTTATAGAGTCTCGATCTGAGAGTTTCTTTGTCGCCTTGAATGAACAAGGTGAACAGCTCTGTGACGGAACGCGAGTATTGAAGGATTTGCTCGTGAGCGGCGGGGTTGTAGATGGCGAGACCAGCGTAGACGTGCCATTTGCTGGAGAAGATGCGTAGGGAGATGTTTATTTTGACGTTCTCAATGCCGCCTGCGTAGCGGCCGATCACCCACGGGTACTGGTTATTAGCAAGCCATGCAGAACCCATTGCCAGAAACGCTGCATGTGTTGCAGCCTGAGTGGCGGCGGTTATGCGGTCGTGCTCTGAGGCTGAGAGTACGGCGATGCGGCTGCCGAAAGTTGTGGCGCAGATGTCTGTGAGCTGCGCAGTTGAGGATTTGTGGTCGAATACCCTGAAGGGAACGACTATAAGCGGTTGTCCCTGTGGATCTACTGAGGCGCTGTGCATTGAATGGAGACATATGATTTCGCAGTCATCTGGAGCGTATTTGGCAAGGGCCTCTACTTCTATGGACTTACATGAAGACTGACCGCCAATGATTGCCCCAGGTTTTGCAGAGGGTGCTATCTGAGACGTAGCGGACTCGATATTCTCGGCCTCTACCGAGAAGAGGAGCAGATCAGCGAGACGGGCGACCTGGATGCCGTTTTTCAGGATCTTGATTGATTCGCTGTTGCTATATTCCGCACATAGCTCGTCGTAGCGTGCCGATATGTCGGAGGCGTAGACGGTATAGCCTGCCTGCGCAAACCGGCGCGCATACAACTTGCCCATGTCGCCCATGCCAACAATCCCAATAGCCTTTACGGTTGCCATTGCGCGTCTAGAGTGGTAATAGCGTTGCACAGGGCTGGTCCGAAGAGTCAGTCACTGGTGGATGTAAGGATCAGGGTCAAGGGTAATTGTTGACGGCGGCCATCGGGGCGAGGAAGGAGTACGGCTAGTGCGGGTGTATTAGCGGATTGTAAGCTAGAGCGAGAGTTGACGCTAAAAGTAGACAACCAACAAGAGCCGTAGAATGGAAAGTGACGCTAGAAGGTTTTTCTGGTTCTATAATTGACGCGGTTTAGTGCCAGAATGCCCGACGGTTAGATATCGGGGGTGGGTGTACAGCGGTAATAGAGTTTTGAGATTAAGTTTGGTGTGTACAGAGGAATGCAGTGGGCGAGAGATAAAAAGAAGTACGCGAAGTGAAGGGCCTGAAGGCATTACACATAGAAATAAAAAAATCATGCCACTTGGATCGTTGAATTACTGTGCAGCTAATTGATAGAGTTCGCGAATGATGTCAACGGGAGTTCAAGCACGGTAGAGTAACGAGTGATATGGCGATTAGCCGTTTATACTTTTGCCCAGCCGCAGTGCAAAGCAACCATCATCGAAGTGACACCTCAAATGCAATGACAGTGGGTAATGACGCTGGCAATGACGCCAGGCACCGGTGGTCATATAGCATCTAGAAGAAAAAGAATGACGCAGTGATGTCATTCTAGGTGTCCGAGATAGGAAAGTCTAAGAGACGTACAGGCAGACGAGATAAGTACGAGGTCTTCTTAGGAAGACGAAATAGAGTTTGGTACCTATCTCGGGCAACTCCGAGCAATCAGGTCAAAGGCAAAGCTGACAGGTGGGAGGCTAGCAAACAGGAGCCTATATGGGAATTAGCGCATAGAAGGAGAGACGCGAAAAATGATAAGAGAACTCCATATAGACTTCTTGCGGAGCTTCAGCGGGTGGGTGGGAACGTGGAGCTCGATCATGAGCAGTGGCCGAGGGAGTCGACTAGACTCCCACAGTCAACTGATCTGCAGGCGTCTCGGATCAATAAGAGTGTCATAAGAATGGTATGACGCCTGATAAGAGCTGTCAGTTTCCTTAAACGTATAGAAATGAAGCAGCGGTGGTCTGACAAATGATAATGATTACTTGCGTTCCAAAAGGACATAATACTAAGGTTTCTATTTGGACCTGATTGGTCGAAGAAAGGAGTATAAAGTTAACGTTTCGGTGATGTCCGTGAACTGGAGAATGCTTCAAAAAAGCAAGCGGTTGCGACCGCCTTCCAGTATAGATAAGCCGATTACGCGTCGCTTAGCAGTAGCGAATTCGAAATGTGTAACGTGATGTGATACAATAAGCACGTTTTGGCGGTCATTCTTGGTCTGTAGGCGGTGTAGCGTACTAGGAGAAGGCCGAGAAAGCTACACCAACGCCGATCTGCATCGACAAAGAGAACTGCTTTCTGCAGTCAGTTTTCGCAGCGCACCCAGCTCTTAGGCAAAGTATGCAGAAGTTTATTTACTGCCGCTGGCCAATTAAACAATGTAGTTATGCATGCTATTATGTCGGAATCAAATGCATAAGGTTTAAATTAAAGTTCGAGATTACTTATTTGGGAAGCTGCGGTGACGTTTGACCCACTGATAAGGCGTAGACCGAAACATGCCAGCACAAAGCTCTGCCCACAGAAATATATAAAAGGGTGCAAGTATTTCTAGAGACCCTCTTTTCTATCAACTGGTCTGCTTACACACTCCATCAGACACTATTTTCATTTTTTTTTGTTCCCCTTGATCCCAAAATACATTATGACCAAATACACAGATTCCAAAGTCCATAAGGTCGAAGCCAATCAGGCCACTGCCCCCTTCGCGACCCCGGAATCCAGCACTTCCATCTCGGATTCCGCCAATGTCGGCGCTGAAGGCCAACTCTCGTGGGCGCGCTATGGCAAGGACAATGTCCGCGTCCTCAAAGTCTCCCGCGACCCGACCGACAGAGAGACCCAACATGTTACAGAGTATGTCGTCTGTTGTCTACTTGAAGGCAACGTCGACCGCTCCTACACGCACGCTGACAACTCTCCAATCGTCGCCACCGATACCATCAAAAATACCGTCTTCATCAAGGCCAAGGAGAACGCTATTGAGCCCGCTGAGCTCTTTGGTGCCGAACTCGGATCCCACTTCGTCAACACCTACAAGCACATTCATTCTGCGCATGTAGATATCTCCCTGGTCACATGGACGCGCATGTCTGTAGCCGGAAAGCCGCACAAACACTCCTTTGTTGCTAACAAGAACGAGCGCAACTTCGTTCACGTCGACGTGTTTGAAGGTGCCAACGGACGGGCTGGACCTGTTTCGATTACCTCGCAGCTCAAGGATCTCACCGTGCTCAAATCTACCGGCTCAATGTTCTACGGCTTCCACCGCGACGAGTACACTACCCTCAAGGATACCAACGACCGTATCTTGTCCACCGATATCGACGCATCGTGGCGCTTTGGCCAGTTCGAGAACGCTGCTGCTGTTGCTGCCGCCGCTAAGGACAACGTCTTCAAGAACGCCTACGAAGTCCTCAGAAGCAATACCCTCGAGATCTTCGCTACCCAAAACTCTCCATCAGTTCAGGCTACCATGTACGACATTGCCCGCAAGACCATTGCAGAGGTTCCAAGCATAGACAACATCACCATCTCGCTCCCTAACAAGCATTACGTCGAACTCCCTCTCGACTGGTACAAGGGCACTCAAAATACTGGCAAGAACGCTGAGGTCTATGTACCTACCTCTGACCCTAACGGTCTCATCAAGTGCACTGTATCTCGTCATGCCCGTGCCAAATTATAGTCTTTTTCTACGTAAATAAACGGTTGGTTATTATATTGTTGTGGATAGAATAGTGTAGCATGAGTAACCAGCATTACTAGCAGTATGTGCAAATAGTATATCGACAACTTATTACCTATGAGCGTAGCAGGTAGTCATTGCTGTATTAGCAGTTACACTATTCATAGTACTATCATCGCACTATCATAGTGATATAATCTATATACATCGGTAAGAATCAATTATACCCGCGTATCATAAATTTTCGTAGCGTTAGCTTCATACGGATTTTCTTCTCCCTCAAACGTCTTCAGCCGATCTAGCCGTATCTTTCTTAGCCGATTTTTAGGCAGCATTCCTTTCACCGCTAAACGCATTAGTTCACCACCTCCCTTCTCCGCTTTCAGCTCTTCCATAGTCCGCGTCACAAGACTGCCAGGACGTGTAGTATGTCTATAGTACAGGTCTGTCTTCATCTTATTACCTGACGTCTTTACCCAATTGCAGTTCTTCACAACTACGTAGTCGCCGCAGTCCGCTCCAGGGTCGTAGATCGGTTTGTGCTTGCCCATGAGAACATTCGCTATTTCTGACGCTACACGGCCGAGCGTCCGCGGGTCCGACTTTAAATCAACAACATGCCATAACCGTGAGTAAGCTAGCCCCGTACGTCCAAGAAACTGTGACATCCTGCCCTGTATAAGTTCTCCTCTATGCAAATATACGAATCGTAGCAGGTCGAAATACAAATGGCCCGGAGTTTTTATTTTCGACTTTGTTGTTGTTGCCACGACAACACAACTCTCCCTGCTGCTAGTTTTTCCTCCCCCTACCGCAAACAGAGCTCATCTTTGACCCACCCACCACCTTTGACGCTGAAGTAACCTTTTTGCTTCCACAAAAGCGCGGTAAATATACGCCCAACGGTCAATACAACCTAAACACGCGCTTCGCTTCTTTGTTGCCACTTCACAATGCCCGCCAAAAGCACTGATTCTGACGACATCGCGGTGATTGAACACAATGAAGAATATGATCAGTTCATCAGAGCGCTCGAGGAATACCACAACCAAAGACACACATACTTCACCCCAGAGCCCGAGCTGAACAAAATTAAAATCAATCTTTTGAATCTTTACAAGAAAGTCATGCAGGAAGGCGGATACGACGTCATCTCAGAAACTAAAGGTGGATGGCGCGATTTCGTCACTGCTAACAATCTGCAAGGTACTAACGCGAACACTTCAGGGTACCTGCTAAAAACAATCTACTACAAGAACCTCGCTGCATACGAAATTAAGTTCCACTGGAACAAAGATCCTCCGTCTAAAGAGCTCTTAGAGGATCGAACTGCCGCAGGCGGCGCTATCATGACAAGAACTGAAGCCGAACTCAGAGCAAAAATTGAACCTGAACCGCGCATGGCCATTGCCAGCTCTCCTCCGGGAATCTCTACCCGCTCTCTTCGCCAACAGCCTGTTCAGCGCAAATTCTTTCAGCCTGATACTGCTCCGGGGCGATCAACGCGCAACTCTAGTGCCGGCTTATCGCCAGGCCCGCGACAATCAGGTATGAACGGCTCTCGTGCAGACTCGCCTAGCCTTGGCGATAACCTTTCAGGTTCTTTTGGACCTTCTGCTAAAAATATTAACGGGCCTGTACCGTTCCCTGTAATTACACCTGCAACTAATCCAAGTGCTGTACGACAAAGCGGACCTCCTCAGTTCACATCTAATGCGATTTCCACAGCCGCAAATCTCGTTACTGGAGGTATAATTGTTCAAAATCAGCCTCAAGATGCAAAAATTACAATCCCGAAAATAGGTGCTGGGGCTCTTGGTTCTGATGTCATGACTAGAGTAGTCCTTTGCCTGCGAAGTGGAATTCATTCCGAAGAAGTATGGGCTACAAGAGCCTTAATCCGAATGTCTTTTGAAGCCGCCGATAATTTACAATTCAAAGCTTTCCAAGCTTTGCCAATCGCTTTGTTGGAAACTATTTCCCGATCACCTTTTATTACTAATCCTGAATACCTGCTCCCTGACGCCACAACTGACCTTAAATTGCGTCAGGAGAAGCTGAATGTATTTACAGAAGCTGTTTTGACAATTCGCAACTGCACTCTGAACCCTGATAATGCGGCATTTTTGGCAAACATCCCTATGACTCGCAAACTGCTTCTTACAGTGTATTCGTTCCCGGATACAGAGGAACTGCGTGAAGCTACACACTACTGTTACGATATAATGGAAGCCGTTTCCTTTTACATGAACCTGAAAGGTCCTACTGATGAGATACTTTTTGTTGTCCGAGACTCTATTTCTTTTAATTCCAGAACGTTGCTAATGTCAGGTTTAAGGTCCTTGTCGAGGATGGTTATTCGAGACCATTCTAATGTGATCAGGAAAGTTGTTGGACCTGCATTCATCAATCAAGTCTGTCGTATTCTTCTTCTGGACGATGATGAAGAGCTGCTAGCAGCTTGTCTCGACTTTTTATTCCAGTATTTCCATTATTCGTCAAATGTGGATGAAATGCTAGAGGTACCAGATGCTATAGAGTTGGTACGTGTCGTGTCCAGGCTACTATTTTTTCATTCTAATGATCAGGTGAAGGTGCTATACCCACCGCGGGCTGCACGAGTGAAGCAATTCTCTGGGGTGGTTGAACCAGCTGCACCATCAGAAGAGCCAGATTTTTCGTTTGAGATGCCTCAAGATTTAACTGATGCGTTAGCGGAAATGAAGGAACCGGAAAGAGCGACCAGATGGCTACAATCGTGCTACGAAGTTGCATCAGGATTTGATATTCCTCAAATTAATCTGTGGAAAGCGTACGAAAAGCAATTTGAGCCTCTGACGAAAGAAGACCCCGAGACCAGGCTGCTACCCGCCGCTGATTTTATAAGAAATATTACACAGGCGTTTGAGGGGCAAGCTACAGCTATGGTTATTCCCGGTCCCGGTAATGTGCAAAGGTTTATTATTCGTGGTATCAGGCCGCGGTTGTCGCCTTTGAGTGCGGAAGGTACACCATATATCAAATGTCGATGGCCCGGATGTGGAAACCTTTTTGAAGGCGGCAAGGGGCTAGCTAATCATGTTGGAGAAGTTCATTTCAAGGATGAAGGGTGCCGCGTATGTAAGTGGGACAGCAAATGCACACGGTTTACGGAAGACAATCCTGCTCCGGATCGCGTGACACTGCTTTTGCACTTACGTACACATTTAGGCGAGATCAAGAAATCTACACGCGAAGGACCCTTTGAGTTTCCGCTTGTGATGAAGACACGAGTGACGGCGGTGGATGAGCAAGGTGAAGCAGCAGGTGTTCCGCTGAGTGCTGTGCTTGTACTGCGAAATATTGCGCGGACAAGCAAAGGCAAAGAGGCTGTGCGGACGGCACGCGACACTCTGTATGAGGTTGTTGCGCTGAACTATGCGCTGGCAGAGTATGCGCTAGAGGTGCTGAACCTGGCAGAGTCCGATATGTGATGAGGACTACGATACGAGTGATGCGAAGCGAGTAGGGTTCGGAGCGAGAAAGGAGTGCGGGCGGGCCTGAAACATATAAAAGGAGAGGACAGCGTACTAATGTTTTAGGGTGCTGTAAATGTAGATATGGCGCCTATTTATAGCATAGAATATGCTGTTGGAGCAGACGGTTTATGTTTTAGTCTGCCTGGATGGAAAGTGATGTCTGTAGCCTTAATTGTCCTTGGAGGTATAGTGGTGCCGGTGTGTAAGTTCAACATAGCAACCGAGACATTGAAGATGAATGACGACAACAAAGGGCAGGAGAAGGAGTCTAGTAGTCACACGTTAGGTTCTTTTGGGCTTGTTTCAAGGTGGCAAAAGGCGCCATCACCTGAACAATCGCCTGAACGATCGCCGACGCGATTGCAGGAGATCTCGAACGAGATCGGTGGGTTGACGCGCAGTTACAGCACGCGTAGCATGTTGAACCGTAATGATCCAGACATGGGTTCACTGTCGCGGTCAGTTTCGCCTGTTAAATCGTCGTTTGCAGACGCCACAGAAGAGACGGAGATTGATGTATTACTGAAAACACTGGCGCGTCATCAGAGACGTGTGCTCGATCTCAGACAGCAGCTGGAAGAAGCAGAACGAGCTCTAGAACAAACACAGACGAAAATATACCATACAGTGCATCCAGAGGAAGAAATTGAGTACGGTGCGAGTCAGATGAAACACGAATTACGGAATGAAAAGGTTTCACGGACGTCCAAAGCGTTCAAAACACCGAAAGTGCCGAAATCTCCATCTATGAAGGTAGAATTTGCTGAGCAGATGGACGAAATGATAGAATTTGGAAAGAAAATGAAAGACGAGATAAACACGCAGATATGGAGTTTCTACAATGACATAAAGCAGGCTGCGCTGGGCGAAGAAAGCAGGCACGGTGATGAACCTGTGCGAACAAGGCCGGCAAAGAGTAAGAGTTCGCGGACTTAAGCGCTATGAGTGCTGAGCACATTGGATGATATGGATGATCTATTGGCGCACTTTTTATATATACAATTAGCCGTTGCATGTTTCATACGACCCATGTGTTGCGGTACTTTGTGCATTAACCGCTGTATACTATTATAATAACCGTTATAACTGTATGAACTTTA
Organism: Tortispora caseinolytica NRRL Y-17796; assembly: GCA_001661475.1. Classification (NCBI taxonomy): domain Eukaryota; kingdom Fungi; phylum Ascomycota; class Trigonopsidomycetes; order Trigonopsidales; family Trigonopsidaceae; genus Tortispora; species Tortispora caseinolytica. Next base: position 206,419 of record KV453843.1, read on the forward strand.
AATAAAGATTTCTTTTGCCCACCAGCTGCTAGCCAGCGACAATCTAGAAAAGAACGAGCAGCCAAAAAATAGAGGAATGAACGTGCCGCCATTTTCGTCGCCGTCGTCGTCGTTTCCACGGCCGCCCTCGCAGCCGTCTTTTTATGACATGACGCCTGAACAGCAGGCAGAAGCAGGCGCTATGTATATGGCTCGAGCGATGCAGTCATGTCCAGCAAAAGCGGTTATGTCAGCAGGAGCAGGTTTCGCGCTCGGTGGTATTTTCGGTTTATTTATGAGTTCTATGTCGTATGATTTGCCTGAATCGTTTGGTGGCCGGAAAATGTCGGATCTGCCGTTTAGACAGCAGATGAAAATGCAGTTTTCAGAGATGGCGAAGAAATCGTACTCGTCAGCGAAGAATTTCGGCTATATTGGTATGATTTTCTCCGGAACAGAGTGCTGTATTGAAAGTCTGCGTGCGAAAACAGACGTGTGGAATGGCGTTTCTGCAGGATGTTTGACCGGTGGCGGACTTGCCGTGAAAAGCGGACCACAGGCAGCTCTAGCCGGCTGCGCAGCTTTTGCCGCGTTCTCGGGCGCTATAGACTTATACTTACGAAGAGACGCCAACCCGCCACCAGAGAACGATTTCGACTCTTAAATCTTTACTATAGAGAGGTCCGCACAAAGGGCGCAATGGCTTTTCTGTTGGCCGGGGACCTTTGGTTCCACTTGTATATATTAGGCTGATCTGAATCAATCCAAGGCTCGAGATTGAATTCTTTCTTGAGTGCGGCAACGAATTTGTTGGTGTCCTCAGAACCGGTGGTAGTGCGAATATATAGACACAGCTGTCTGCATTGGACGTCTTTCTGGTAAGAGCAGAGAATGAACGATAAGTCGAGGTTCTTCTCTGCAGCGTATTTTTTCCATTCTGTATCAAAATCCTGGTTCTGGGATTTTGCGTGCTCGTGAAGCCATTGCAGTGACTTCACCGAGCTACTGAATCCTAGTTTGAGCCCAGACTCAGAGGTCCATTGCTTGTAGTCTCGTCGCAGCAGTTCTGCCGTGGTAAAGCCACTGACATTGGCCTTTTCAGTGTGTAGCACAGCGTACCAGCTAGCAGCATCAAATCCCTGCAGTTTAGCTGTCCAATATTCGAAGGCTTCGGTGTCGTAGTGGGTGACTCGGTTCTGGAGGTTGCTAGTATCAATAATGATCGGGGCGAGCGCAAGCTGAGCCAACTGCTGCTGCGCCGAGGGGTCCATGTGTGCGTCAATAGCCTTAGAGATGTACTTGGTGACTAGCGAACAGCATGAACCAGACTGATCGATCAGATATGGATCGAGTTGCATTTTGGTGATTGCTTCGTTCTCTATGACATGGTGGTCTATGATACCAACGATGTTGCCATTGTAGGCGGCGAGCGGGCCAGTAAGTTGATTATGGTCGACGAGGATCCATTTCATTGCCGACAAATCAGTTCGGTCGTCAGCAAAAAGCATGTTGTCGACGGGAATATCGAGCTGTTTCATGATCAATGCGATTTCCGGGCGGAGCGCGAGGTCGGCGCGTGGAATGTTGATAAAAGGCGTGGCTGGAGTGGTGGATGTAGTTGAATAGAGAGAAAAAAGAACAGACGACGCAAAAGAATCAATATCCATAGACTCATTGCCAATAACGAGCAGTTTAGGGTATTTAGGCAATTTGGCGAGAATGCTGCGGATCGACATAGCGGGCAGAGTAGAGTGTAAAAGTTGGAAAGAGATAAAGAGCACATTATGGATCTCGAGCCCGAACAAATAGAAGAATTACAAACAAAAGAGTACTGGGATAAGCGGTACAACAAGGAGGCGAAATTTGATTGGTTTATGGAGTTTGATAAAATAAGAGATGTGCTCGAAAAGATACCGAAGGATCACAGGATATTGATGCTCGGGTGTGGTAACAGTACGCTGTCTAAGGATATGTACAACAACGGATGGACCAACATTGTGAACATCGATTTCTCTCCGAATGTGATCGATCAGATGCGCAAGCAGTACCCGGAAATGGAATGGCTCGAAATGGATGTTCGTGCAATGACATTCCCCGAGTCCACCTTTGACTCGGCTATTGACAAAGGCACTCTCGACGCACTGCTCTCGTACAAGGGGTCCGTGTGGCAGTTGCCAGCTTCTGTCCAGCATAATGTCGACCAGTATATGGATGAAATACACCGTGTTCTCCGTCCAGGTGGAACATTCCTTTACATATCTTATAGACAGCCGCATTTCGCGAAACTCGCTATTGACCGACCCTATTGGTCCACAGACCAGTCGACGATCAAGGGACCTCCCGGGTCGCTTGACTATTATTCTTACCTGACACACAACAATTGATATGCTTATATGCTTATATGCTCTGTATCATTCTGCGTCTTTATGTGACTTTGACCTTTTCCGCGAATACTGCATAGACGTATAGCGTTGTATATCGTTGCTATGCGAAACGCAACCAACTCAACGGTTTTCTTACGGTCTTGCACAGCAGATGCACAGAGATCGGCATCTAAGAGCATAAAATTGTGTCAAGACTTACTTTCTCGGACAGCAGCTTGTCACTCTTCATGAAAATTTACTTTAATAAAATCAAGTTTCAGGTCTGCTTATGTTCAACACTAAGTCGTTCATGAAGTTTGTTGGTATGGCCGATCACAAGCTCAACTAATATCCCTAAGTTGGAGCTTTTATAGCTGTTTCCATTCTCAATACTGCTAAATAGAAATGCCGCCGCTAATACAACAATAACAATCCTAGCAGTCGCGAATCAAAATAGTGGCAGAACCTAAATAGTAACGGCTTTTTCGCCGTAATAATAAGACTTAATCTCATTCTGCCGAGAATAACATCTATCGTATCTTTTTGACCAATCCACTTGCTTAACCTCCACCTGCGCAATCCCCCACACGAGCGTATGCGTTTCCAATCACAACACCATCATGCACAATCGGCACACCACAGTCTTTTTATTCGTCTTTCTTCAACCGCACTGGTACTACTAGCTCTATCTCTGTGTGCCTAACTGCGATCTGACGTTTGTATACTTCCCTTAGCAACCGTGCATGCATCTTTAGCCATCCAGGTTGACCGAGCGATTTCAGCATCTGCCTATAACTGAATCAAGGACTGAGCAGATCTTGCATCATATGCGCACACAATGACGACGTTAGTGGGATATCTGAAAATTCTAGGGCTGATTGCATGCATAGTTTTCGGCTTCTTCCAGATCTTCTCGCGAACCCCCTCCGTCAGACAGTATACCTTTCAGACGCTGAAAACAGCCGGAAATGAACTAAAAGAACATGTAGCGCACGACCCCTATAACCAGCTCGTAGACGTGCCGCGCGATTCAATACTTGTGTTTGATCCGGCCGAAAGAAGAGCTAACGCCACAATCCTCTCGCTCGTCCGATCAAAGGAAGTCAATGAACTAGTAATGACCATGAAGGAGGTCGAAGAGACTTTCAACCACAAATTCAACTATCCCTGGACGTTCCTCAATGACGAACCGTTCACAGAGGAGTTCAAAAAACTCACATCAGAGGCTACAAACTCAACTGTATACTATGAAACTATCCCTGCAAATCACTGGAACATGCCCGATTTCGTCAGCAAAGAATTAGCAATCGCAGCAGGCCAACGCATGCTCCAACAAGGGGTCCAGTATGCAAACATGATGAGCTACCACAATATGTGCAGATGGAACTCCGGATTATTCTACCACCACCCACGTCTACAGCAGTTCAAGTATTACTGGCGAGTTGAACCGAACACTCACTACTACTGCGATATAGACTACGACCTCTTCAGATACATGGAAGATAACGAAAAAACCTACGGTTTCACAATATCTCTTTATGACGACCCAAACTCAATTGTTACGCTCTGGAATACCACCATGGATTTCCTCTCTGACCATATTGATTACCTGCATCCAAATAGCGCTCTCGGCTACCTCCTAGACAACTCGCGGCCTGACCACAACAAAATAGCGGGATACTCGACCAACCATTTCTGGTCAAACTTTGAGATTGGTGATATGGATTTCTTTCGTTCAGAGCCCTACACGCAGTTCTTCAATGCCCTGGACGTAGCCGGCGGATTCTACTATGAGAGATGGGGCGATGCCCCTGTCCATACTATTGGTCTCGTCCTTTTCGAAGACAAACATAAAATACACTGGTTCAGAGACATTGGTTACCGCCATATTCCATTTATTAATTGTCCTAATTCTCCTAAATGCAAGAACAGATGTCCTACTGGAGATACCTACGAAGGTGCAAGTTTCTTGGCTGATGAAGTCTCGACGCCTATATGGTGGAAATATGCACATATGAATTGAAGTTATCTCAATAAAAAAGAAATATGCTATGCTGTTGATGTCTGTACTCACTTCATGGCATCAGGGTATCGTTTGCGCAGCCCGTCAAGCCAGCGGGCATACAGTAAACCATCAATGGTATCACTTCGCGGAAACTGTGCATGCACACTGTCGTCTTTGCGGTGGTGGTGCTTCTCTGGTTCCTTCTCTCTGGCCTTATGCGATTCGTTTTCCTTGTAAGATTCTGCAGCCTTAGCGACCGCTTTCTTCTCACGTTCAGAAAGATTGGTGTTGGTCATTATCTCGGCTAGAAATCTGTCGACTACCTTAGACCGGCTACGATGGTGTTCTGTGCATTTACCGCCATCTGAAATCTTAGTGGCATGCTTTGATGAATGTCTCGTTGGCGGGCTTCTTGCCGGTTTGACCGGTGTTGATGCTTTGGATGTTGCTTGCGATGTAGGTTCGCTAGTAGTGAAATCCCAGTCGTCGTTCTTGTTCGTCTCACCATTAATGGTTTTCTTGTGCACTGTCGGAACGTAATACTTGGGCTTTATGCGATCGTTTCTTCTTGCCTGCCACTCGTCGTACCGGCTGATAAGACTTGTTAAATGCGAGACCTCGTTAGAATTAGTGATGAACTTGTGCTTGAGTAACTGCTCAGCGGACGGTCTTTGCCTAGGGTCTTTAACGAGACATTTAGCAACGAAATCTTGAAATTCCGGAGAAAATTGAGAGTCATTCAGTCTAGGAGGACTCTGTTTAGGGATCAGGAACAGCACTTTCATGGGATGATACTCTGACAAAGGAGGTTCTCCCTGTGCCAGTTCCATGGCAGTGATACCTAAAGACCATATATCTGCACGGTTATTGTACCCTTTCTGCAATATAACTTCGGGTGCCATCCAAAATGGAGTGCCTACAAAGGTGTTGCGTCTAGAAAGATTATTTGACATTTGCGCAGCAACACCGAAATCAGCCAGTTTCACTTCGCCTTTCAGCGACAGCAGCACGTTAGCGGCCTTAATGTCTCTGTGAATCTTACCGCGCGCATGCAAGTACACCAAACCTTCCAGAATACCTTTGCATATTAATCCGATTTGCAGTTCCGTGAAAGGCCCCGGTTTCAGCAGATCGAAACAAGAACCTCCACCCATATACTCCATAACAATCCAGAGTTTCGTTCCCTTTAGAAAACACCCATGGTACCTCGTAATCGAGGTACTGTTGCATTCACTGAGCAGCAGAATCTCCTGTCTGATCTCTTCAATGCCCTCATCTCCAGATTCAAGGTCGATCTGCTTGATCGCATACACTTCTTTCGTAACGCGATCGATAGCTTTGTACACAACACCAAAGCTGCCCGTTCCTAACTGCTCCTGCAACTCGTAACGCTCTTCTGTCAGATCTTCGATCTCTCTCATAAGTTAGATATACCTATTAAATGCAAATTTGTTTGTTTACTGTGTGACAAGTGACCAGCTTAGCTCTCCGCTCAGCCCGACTTAGAATATGAAGGCTAAATATATGTTATTTATCTAAACACCTAAAATAGACAATGCGGCGGAAAATCTCGTCGCTATGGCAACGAGTTGTCTGGCTTACGTAGCAACGCTACTGCGCCTAATCACCCTGGCGTACCCACCCAGCATCTTTACACATCCTCACGTCTCACCTGCGGACTTTGTTGAGCCCTCATTGTACTCGCCCTACAGCTTTTGAAACCACAATATCTGCTGTTATATCTGTTTCTGGCACTTATTTTGTGAATTTGCCTTTTACTCCTGAGCTGTTACCCGCGTCCTGCAACTGAAACCGCCTTCCTATTCTCTATCTCATCTTGCTCTTGCTTGCGTCTGTCTAAGTCACACCCACCTCAACTGTTGCCCCTCAATAAATGGACCACCAACTCATCGCCACCGTTAATAAGCTGCAAGATGCATTTGCCACACTTGGCCCAGCTTCTAACCCTATAGACCTGCCCCAAATTACCGTCGTGGGTTCGCAATCTTCCGGCAAGAGCTCTGTGCTGGAGAATATCGTCGGACGTGACTTCCTGCCGCGCGGCACTGGTATTGTCACTAGACGTCCTTTGGTTTTGCAGCTCATTAATCGCAGAACTTCCAGCCCTGAAAACGAAGAAAAATCGAAAAGGGGCGAAACAAACGACGACGAATGGGGCGAATTCCTTCACATTCCCGGCAAAAAGTTCTACGACTTCGATGAAATCCGCAAAGAGATTATTCGCGAAACTGATTCAAAAACCGGTCAAAACTTAGGTATCTCTCCTATCCCTATTAATTTGCGTATATATTCGCCTAACGTCTTGACTCTTACTTTAGTTGATCTTCCTGGTTTGACTAAGGTCCCCGTCGGCGACCAGCCTAAAGACATAGAGCGCCAAATTCGTGAAATGGTATTGAAGTTTATCGGCAGAAGCAACGCCATTATTCTCGCAGTAACTGCCGCAAACACGGATCTTGCTAACTCTGATGGCCTAAAACTGGCTCGTGAAGTCGACCCTGAAGGTATCCGCACTATCGGTGTACTCACCAAAGTTGACCTCATGGACGAAGGTACCGATGTGGTCGATATCCTAGCTGGCAGAATCATTCCTTTACGCTACGGTTATGTCCCTGTTATCAATAGAGGCCAGAAGGATATTGAGAATCGCCGTTCAATTGGCGATGCTCTTGCTAAAGAGCGCGAGTTCTTCGAGAACCATCCCTCTTACCGCAGCAAGGCCCAGTTTTGTGGTACTCCTTTTTTGGCGCGCAAGCTTAACATGATTTTGATGCATCATATTAAGGGAACTTTGCCGGAAATAAAAGCCAAAATATCTTCGACTTTGTCTAAGTACCAGCAAGAGCTCGATCAACTTGGCGGCCTTCAAGCTAGCGAGAATCCTGCGAACGTGGTTTTGAATGTTATCACCGAGTTCTGCAACGAGTACCGCACTCTACTTGATGGTAGAAGCGAAGAAATCAGTTCTACCGAGCTTGCTGGAGGTGCTAGAATATCTTTCGTTTTCCACGAAATTTATGCTGGTGGAATTAAAGCTGTGGACCCGTTTGATCAAATTAAAGATGCCGATATCCGAACTATCCTTTACAACTCATCTGGATCCTCACCTGCTCTTTTTGTTGGAACGGCAGCCTTTGAAGTGATCGTTAAACAGCAGATTCATCGTTTCCAAGACCCTTCACTGAGGTGTGCCACATTGGTTTACGACGAACTTACGAAGATTTTGTACCAAATCTTACAAAAGCCTATATACAAGCGATATCCTCAGCTAAAGGACCAATTGCACTCTGTTGTGATTAACTTTTTCAAAAGTTCGATGATACCTACTAATAAACTGGTCACAGACATTGTTGCGATGGAATCTAACTATATTAATACAGCACATCCTGATTTTCTAACGGGTCATAGAGCCTTGGCTATTGTTTCGGAACGTCTGAATGCCAACAAGCCCGTTCAGGTTGACCCGAAGACGGGTAAACCGCTGCCAGCGTCTCAAAGCCAGAGTCCTGCTCCTTCCGATGACGGCAATTCTGGATTCTTTGGCAGTTTCTTTGCATCTAAAAACAAGAAGAAATTAGCTCAGATGGAGCCTCCACCTGCTGTTTTGAGAGCGTCGGGGACTTTGTCGGAACGCGAATCTGTTGAGACAGATGTAATCAAGCTTCTGATTAACTCGTACTTCAACATTGTGAAGCGCACTATGATTGACATGGTTCCGAAGGCAATTATGCTGAACCTTGTTTCGCACACTAGAGAAGAGATGCAGCGAGAGCTATTAGAGAAGCTGTACAAGAACATATCTGACGATCTGTTGAAGGAAAGTGATTTCACTGTACAAAGGCGCAAGGAGTGTGTGCGCATGGTGGAAAGTTTGCAAAAGGCTGCTGAAGTTGTTGCTGAAGTGACCTAGAGTTCAGTGGTTAATTGATTTGTTGTTTGTTTGCTTGTTAAGCTTCGTTTTTATTAGACAGTCTAAGCTTTAAGTAAATATAAATGAGTATGTATAAGTGCTAGTCACATCTGTGCTAGTGCTAAAATAGTTGGGGCAGTGATTCCGGCACGACAGGGATGGCGATGTCGTCGAAGGCAGTAATTTGCGGAAGTGTAGGTGATTCGTCCTGATACGCGATTTCATGTTTGGCCGATTTTGGCACGTATGTGGAGTGCGATACCTCTGGTGTTGCGGGCATTGACACGGTATCGATAGTTTTGAGCGACGATTGCGATTTGACGGATTCCATGGAATCGCGGTGCGACAGTTCGTGCGACACTGGCTGGTAATGCAAAGCAAGGTGTCCGTCCATAGTGACAGTAACGAAAGAACTGCTGTGCATGGATTCTGGAAGAGATACTGATCCGACAACACATTGTGGCCGTTGGATGTAAGCGTGATTGGTCTTTGCGAGTTCGTTGGATATAAGACTCTTCAGATTAGCGTTTACCGCGAGAGTCGAGGACGGTTTGTGACTCAGAGAGTAGAACATGGCACAGCGTCTTGCACGAGCGGCCCGTTGTGCAGGACTGAGCCAGGAGTATTCGGATTCATGGCTCGAGCCAGAAGACAAGCGGTCCGAGCGCCTTGAAACTGTCTCAGGCTTGATTGCAGTGTTCCAAACTTGAATAGATCCGTCGGCAGAACCTGATATTAATTCGTTTTCGTTTGTTTTGGACCAGTGAATAGTGTTGACGCGATCGGATTTGGTATTGAGCACTGTTAGCGGACCGCTGGACCTTATATCCCACACTCTAATAGTTCCATCTGAATGCGTGGACGCCATGACGTCTGAGTTCAATGGAGACCATTTAACCAAGATGGCTGGTGTGTCGTTGTCGTCGTGCGGATAGAGCAGGGCTGGGTTCTTCTTTCTGACGTCTGTCAACAACACGCCGTACGAACCTGCCGCAGCGACAATGCCGTCCCGGAGCTGTGACGCGTCAGCCGAGATACTGCCATGAATATGTTTCTTGATAACAGGTCTGTCGGAGCGCGTGGGGTCCCAGAGGAACAGGTGGTCCGAGTAGACGGTGATCAGAGACGAGTTTGGCGCTGAGACCCAGTCTGGTGTCGTCAAAGTGACGCTACTCATGCGCGAGTTCACGCCTGTAGATGCCTTGACATGGTGCGCATGGTTGAACCTTCTCAATATCTCTGCTGGGTTATTTGAATGCGGATCAGGCAGCATGACCATGTTCACAATACCTGCTTCGTTACCTGTCGCAAGAACGTTAGCGAATGCATTAGGTTTGGCGCGCGGTAGCCAGCATAGTGAGTGGATCCGCGGCAATGTGATAGTCTGGTGGTGTGTCAGCCCGCTGAAACCTGGATTCTCATAAGAATACTCCATCTCATAGACGTATAGGTTCTGTGTGTCGCCGCCGGAAGCTACAGCGAACAAAGGCTCCTCGTCGTGTGCAGCAACTGATGTGAGGTACTCTGCTGAATCGGGTACTTTCCAGTACAACGACCGAACTGATGGTTGTTCCGGTGGTGGCAGGTTTTGGGGCTGCTCAAGCATCCAGAACTCGTGTTTGCGTTTAAGAGCCATGTATTGCGGTACGGGTTGGTTAACTGGACGTTTCATAGCGTTCTGGCGGTACAATATTGGCATGAGTTGAGAATAAAAAAAGTGCAATAAACGAATGAACAAAGTGGGTTGGTAAGATCTGAGATTCAAAATATATCAAATATAAGAAGTTATGGCACCGAAATCCAGCCATCTAAGATGGGCTGGGTATGCCGATCAAAAGCAGATGTGAGGTGGCTGGCGGTTGAAGATGAAACTTTATTTGACATAACCTTATACCAAGCGGATGGACCTGATTGGGTGCTAATGTGTGCGCTTATTAAGAAAAAGTAGCCCCTTTATCCTACCTAGTTACAAATAAACACCATATAAATTCCTATAAGACAGTTGATGTGATTGATAATGTAGCAAGAAGATGTAAGATCTTAAAACAGTTCTGCATCAGTTACACAGCCCTTGCTGGAATCGGAGACCAGTTTGGCGTACTTAGCCAGACTGCCACGTGTGATACTGGGTTTAGGAGGCGTCCAATCAGAAAAACGTGCTTGCAGTTCTTCGTCTGTCACATCAAGAATATTGATTGTGTTCTTTTCAGAATCGATTTCAATCATATCACCTGTCTTAAGCACAGCAATGGGTCCGCCTTCCATGGCCTCGGGGCAGATGTGACCAATAATAAAGCCGTGAGAGGCGCCCGAGTATCTGCCGTCGGTAATCAGGGCAATATCTTTGCCAAATCCAGCTCCCATGATGACGCTGGAAGCCTTGAGCATCTCGGGCATACCGGGACCACCTTTAGGACCTTCGTATCTAATACAAATAACGATCTTCTTTCCTGGACGCACGAGTCCCTGGTAGAACTCGTCGAGGAGTTCTTGCTCAGAGTCGTATACTCTAGCCTCGCCCACGAAATGCGTGCCTTCTTTGCCAGTGATCTTGGCTACACAGCCTTTAGGCGCCAAGTTGCCCTTAAGGATACGCAAATGACCGGTCTTCTTGATCGGGTTATCTAAGGGCCTGACAATGACCTGGTCCTGGGCGAGGGAAGGAGCATCCTTGACATTCTCAGCCAGAGTCTTGCCAGTGACAGTTAGGATGCTGCCGTCCATAAGTCCGGCAGCCAGAAGCATCTTCATCACGGCAGGCACACCGCCAATGTTGTAGAGGTCTTCCATGACGTACTTGCCTGAGGGTTTGAGGTCGGCGATGAACGGGATCTTGTCACTGACGCGCTGGAAGTCGTCCATCGTCAAGTGGACGTCAGCAGTGTAAGCAATTGCAAGTAAATGGAGCACACTATTGGTGGAACCTCCAAGAGCCATAGTGATGACCAGAGCATTCTCAAAGGCCGCTGGGGTCATGATATCACGAGGCTTGATGTCTTTTTCAAGGAGCACTTTGAGGTACTTTCCAGCAGAAAGACACTCTCTATGCTTTGTAGCGGACTCCGCGGGTGCAGAAGAAGAGCCAGGAAGAGACATTCCAAGTGCCTCGGCCGCAGTAGACATAGTGTTTGCAGTGAACATGCCTCCGCAGGCGCCTGGACCAGGGCAAGCGTGACGGACGACCTCTTCGAGATCTTCCTGGCCATATTTGCCATTTGCCAAAACACTTCCGAGCACTTCCAGAGTGCTGGAAACAAGAATTGGCTCTTTAAGGCGTGTAGAGTAGCCAGGCTTGATAGTTCCTCCGTAGATCATGATCGCTGGACGGTTAAAGCGGGCCATTGCCATAAGGGTTCCGGGCATATTCTTGTCGCAGCCGGGGATAGAAATGTTTCCGTCATGCCACTGAGCCATTGTAGTGCTTTCAATAGAATCAGCGATCAGTTCGCGCGAAGGCAGCGAGTACCGCATTCCAAGATTGCCCATAGTGGAAGCATCAGAAACGCCTACAGTACTATACTGCCAACCGATCATGTCAGCCTCCTCAACACCTTGCTTAACAATCTTTCCCAGATCGTTCAGGTGCATGTTGCAGGGATTGCCTTCCCACCAGACAGCAGCGATGCCGACTTGGGGTTTGTTCTTCATGTCTGACTCGTTCTTTATTCCAGCGCCGTAAAGCATAGCTTCTGCAGCGGGATTGTCGCCGCCAGTCAGCCGTCCTGAGTATCGGTTCAGTATAATGTTACCATCTTTATCTTTATGGGGCAGAGGTTCAATTTTCAGCATTTTGTAGTGAGTATATACTTTCTCAAAAGAGGATCAGGAGATACTGCATTCTTATATGTCTGTAATTAACGAGAATTAAAGTTCATATTCCCCGCATCACTTCTCTTTTGCTGTGTCTCCTATTGGCTGAAACCTATATTCCCCCACGCTGCATCCGCGATATCCATTTCGAGAGCTCATTCCCATTAACCGTGTAAATAACTAATGCACATGCGTTACGGGCCCTACAACATTATTGCAGCGCGCTACAGTATGAGAAATCCACTGTGCGATCTGGGATACTTTGTGAGGGAAGAGTTCCGCACTTGCCTAAACAGGAAGGCGGTTGCAACGGTGTTAATGTTCCCTCGCAACCACCAGCTCTTGGGAGGGAGGTCTGGTTTAGCATACCAAGCACCATACTACCTACCGCACTACTATGAGGGAAAGCCTGAAAAGGCAGCCGAGCCACGCATTTGCGCGATTTGGCCAGGCTCTCGGGATGACACTCCGGTCTGAATCAGAAGACGCCGTAAACGAATTCATACCTGATGAAGTTCCCTCGCTAGATCGTCACGACGAGCAGCGCTATGATGCTCCCGTCGAGCTCACGGCCATGGCGACGAGTCCGGACAAGTCAATGGCGCTCATCGCCGGCAAAGATCTGATGCAGATCCTCAAAATAGACAACATAGACGGCTCTGTTGAGCTGTTAGCGAGCCTCAAACCGCCTTCTACCCGTGGCGACAAGCTACACCACGTCACTTCCGCCGCTTGGGGGTCCCACCTCCAACAGTCGACTATCGCCATTGCGGGCAAAATATCCGGTGATGTGCTGGTTTACCGCGTAGAGGAGTTTACTGGTGCCGATCGTGTTATGCCGATTGCTCTCTCGGGCCACTCCAGGACAGTCAACTCTTTGGACTTCAGTACCGTGCAACCGTCTTTATTGGCGTCCGGGTCCCAGGACGGCAGCGTAAAGCTCTGGGACATGCGGATCAAGGCAAATAGAGCCTATGCTGCTCTACTTCCGTGTCTTGAACCGATCCGTGATGTCAAGTTTGCCCGTCATGACTCTTCCAAAATCGCAGCTATCCTTGACAATGGCCTCATATACATCTACGACATACGCACGTTGTCTAGCTTTTCGGGCCGCCCTACTGTGCCCGAGAGAAAATTCACAGCACATTCGGGACCGGGTTTCAGTATAGATTGGCATCCTGAGGACGACTACCTAGCGTCAGGCGGCCGTGACCGTTACATTCACGTCTGGAACCTTGCCTCTGATCTGCGCAGCCCTGAATTCAGTATACCAACGCCGGCCGCCGTGACTCGAGTAGCGTGGCGGCCTCCGAGCACGCGCAGAGGCAGGGACAGACACTCACTTCTTTCGAGCGAAATTGCAGCCGTGAACCTCGCAATGGGCGACTACCGCGTCCATGTCTGGTCACTCGATCGCAAATTCGTTCCTAAGTACACATTGGCGTCGCACGATGCTGCAACAACTGCCTTAGAATGGCGAGACGACAGGTCCGTATGGACTGCGTCTAAAGACAAAAGTTTCAGATGTAATGACATATACCAGTTCCAGAACGTCGTCGATAACCTCAGGCTACAGGCGTTGTCGTGGTCTCCTAAAGACGGGTCTATGTGCGCTGCACTTCTGGGCCGATCTAACAAGCTTCCATCGCACGGCGTTCCGGCTATAAATATTGGGGCATTGTCGCACCATGGTTTATCGGCATTTGCGCGCTCTATTTCTACGTCTTCAGGTAAACTCAGCAATTCTATTGAAATGACTCCCTCGAGTTCATATTTGAATTTTGAGGCATTGCACAGGATATCTCCGACGCAGCCGTCGAGTTTCCCCAGCATCAGACGCAGAGAAACTGACGAAAATGGATTTGGGGCTGGAATGGCAGTGGGCGGACGGTCTCCAGAGCCTAGAAGTCCGTTTTCAATTAAACGGTCCTTCGACAAGCAAATAACCATGCCTCCGGGTCTTCAGTCTATGCCTGGCTCAGAGCCCGGCACGCCTGTACCTATTTCCAATCCAGAGTACTCTACATTTATTCCGTCACAGGCTATCTTTTATAGTGATGTGCTTGATGGCTCTGAGATAGCGTCGACGTTTAGACTACTGGCTGGTCAGATAAGGTATGATTCTAGGCCAAAGGGCTTGGATCCGTCGACGGACGACTGGATAACGGCGATGGAGACTGTACTAGATCACAACATGAAAACAGCTGACGAAAACGGCGCTTTCCGGACAGGACAGACATGGGCTATTCTGAAAATGGCACTCGGGTGGGAGCTAAGTAATGGCAATATCGATTTCATATACTCCGAGAGTGGTGAAGAAACTGTCATAGTGCCTATCAATGACAAACAAAGCTCTAATAGTGAATCTGACGAGGAAGAGTATGGCGGACATGCAAATAAAAGCAAGGATATTGACGGCGAGCAGAACGAAGAGACTAATGGGGTAGTAGACGGCGAAGGAATACCGGTACCTGAGCGATACACTACGATTAATGGGGATATGTTTAATGCGAACGAGATTCGAGCGGCATCGTTGTCGGATCGTTCTAAAGACAATGACGATTACCAGCAGGAAGAAACCAGAAAAGTTACAGGAATGAGACTAAGAAGTGAACAAACGGAGGAAGCAGTGCCGCCTTGGAACATTCGACACCTAGTGGATCGGGCGCTGGAGTATTATGTCTCGCAAGGAGACTTGCAGCAGGCTGCTGCGATTGCACTTGTGTTAGGAGACTTTTTGCAGCTCGACAGGACACGGACGGTTCAATGGATTGATGCGTATATAGAGTTGTTGCATCGTCAGCAGGAGTTTGTGACGGCTGCGTTGATTGTGAAGTCTGCTGCCAACGAGGAGATAAACAGTATTGGGCAAATTAATGCGGATGTTTCAGTGAGTTGCGGGAGCTGCCATAAACCGTTGACGCTCGAAAAAGGTGTGAGTTCACTAAAATCTGGCGTCTGGCGATGTCCTAAGTGTGCACGTGCACTGGGGAAGTGTGTGTACTGCCATATGCCATGCCTCGGTCGTGTGACGTTGAGTGTGGGATGTGGTCATTTCGGACACGGAGACTGTTTGAAGAAATGGTTTTTTGACGAAGGAATGAATGAGTGTCCGTCCGGGTGCGGTGCTGTTCTGTTCTACCGGTAATAGCACACGAAGGTAACTTTAGATTTCGACAACAATGAGTATGACGAACGTATTGCGCTCGATATTGTACGACGGCAACTCGCGTTCATTGAAAGTGCTAAACCAGCTACTGCTGCCACATAAAGAAGAATATGTAGATGTTAAGGACAGCAATGATGGGTATGATGTGATCAAGAAGATGATTGTGCGTGGTGCGCCGGCGATCGCTATGGTAGCGATTCTGTCATTGGCTGTTGAACTTGCGGACAAATCGTTTGACAGTCCTGAAGAATGTACTAAGTATATTGAGTCACGACTAGATTACTTATATAAATCTCGGCCTACAGCTGTGAATCTCGGAGATGCTGTCAAAAAGGCGAAAGAAGTGGCACGTAATGCAGCGTTAGACTCTGCGGCGGACATTGTGCTGGAGTATGCTAAAATGGCTGAAATTATGCTGGAAGAAGATATACGGACTAACGAACGGATTGGTAAGCATGGTAGTACGTTGTTTGAGGGCAAAGACCTTGAAGTAGTGACAATCTGCAATACTGGGTCACTGGCGACCGCGGGGTATGGTACAGCACTTGGTGTGATCCGATCGCTGCATGCAGATGGCAAACTGGGGATGGCATGGGCGCTAGAGACTCGTCCGTACCTGCAAGGTGCACGACTGACGGCGTATGAGCTTGTGGCTGACGGGATCCCCGGAACGCTGATTACGGACTCGATGGCTGCTGCATTAATGAAAACGCGCAAGATCGCAGGTGTAGTTGTGGGTGCTGACCGCGTAGCAGCTAACGGCGATACCGCTAACAAGATCGGGACTTATCAGCTAGCTGTTGTCGCTAAATATCACGGGGTGAAATTCTACGTGGCCGCTCCAACGACGTCAATTGACTTGCACACAGCCACTGGCGCAGACATACCGATTGAGACGCGGGCCGATGACGAGCTGCGCGAAGTTCAAGGCGTTTCGATCGCGCCAGAGATAAATGTGTGGAACCCAGCATTCGACGTCACCGACAGCAGCCTGATAGATGGTATTATTACCGAAAACGGCGTGGTACTGCCACAAAATGGCGTTTTCGATATGCGCTCGGTGTGCTCCTCGTAGACAACATTTACACCTTGCACCTACCAACACCTTCTAGCGGCCATGCTCCTTCCGCGCTTCTGGCACGGCGCGGCCGCAGCCGTTAGACACTCCTCGAGTCTTTCTAAGTTACGGAATATTGGAATAATAGCCCATATAGACGCCGGGAAAACTACTACAACTGAACGAATGCTCTATTATAGTGGGTTCACCAAACATCTCGGCAATGTAGACACTGGCGATACCGTGACGGATTTCTTACCGGCAGAACGTGCCCGTGGTATTACTATTATGTCTGCAGCTGTCACGTTGAACTGGGCGGACCATAGGATTAACCTCATAGACACACCTGGTCATGCTGACTTTACTTTCGAGGTCATCAGGTCCATGCGAGTGCTCGACGGTGCAGTCACTATTCTCGACGCTGTCGCTGGTGTCGAGGCACAGACAGAAAAAGTCTGGAAACAGGCTGATGAATGGAAAATCCCACGAATCGTTTATGTAAATAAAATGGACCGACCGGGTGCCGGGTTCGGTCGCACCGTCAAAGAAATCAGTCTACGGCTAGGTGCCACTCCGGCGATCGTCACTCTGCCGTACTTCGAAGGTGACATGCAGTTCAAGGGCATTGTCGACATTATAGAGAAGAAACTGCTTGTTTGGAACGGCGAAAATATCGCCGTCTCGGATGTGCTCCCCGACAATGCTCTCTACGAAGAGTTGTGCAAGGCCCGGGCCGCGCTTGTCGACACCCTCAGCATGAACGACGAAGTAATGGACGCGTTTCTAGCGGACGAGGATCCG
Source organism: Tortispora caseinolytica NRRL Y-17796 (assembly GCA_001661475.1). Classification (NCBI taxonomy): domain Eukaryota; kingdom Fungi; phylum Ascomycota; class Trigonopsidomycetes; order Trigonopsidales; family Trigonopsidaceae; genus Tortispora; species Tortispora caseinolytica. Next base: position 223,534 of record KV453843.1, read on the forward strand.
ATTAACATGGACAGTGGCCTGTTAAGAAAGGCTTTAAGAGAGTGCACGCTCGACCGCACGGTTACCCCCGTACTGTGCGGATCAAGTTTCCGCAATATCGGCGTACAAAACTTGCTCGACGCCGTCATCTACTACCTGCCGGACCCCATGCAAGCCAAGACGGCCATGAACGAGAGCATTGCCGCCAATCAGGCAGCCGTGAAACTGTCAAAAAAGCACGAAGAGCTATCGGCGCTCGCTTTCAAGGTAACGCATGACGAAAAGCGCGGTTATATGGTATTTGTCAGAGTGTATGCCGGCCGGCTGGCACGCGGATCGCAAGTGCACAACGCGACCACTAAAAAGACAGAAAAAGTGAGCACGGTGTTTAGAATGTATGCCGACGACCCACAAAGCGTACCGGCGATCAATGAAGGCGATATTGGTGTGATAATGGGATCAGATTCAATTAGAACTGGTGATACGCTCTCGCGTACAGGCAAATCGAGCGTACTACCTGAAATACCTATACCTGAGCCCGTATTCATGACATCGCTCATGCCAGAGTCGATCGCCGCCGAAAGAGCTATGCACCACGCGCTGGAAGTTCTGCTGAAGGAAGACCCCAGTCTCCGGACTTCTACCGATACAGAGACCGGACAGCTGCTGTTGAGCGGGATGGGCGAGCTGCATTTAGAAATTGCGCTGTCACGTCTACGTGACCTGAAGGCCGATGTGAGCATGGGTCAAATAGAAATCGCTTACAAGGAATCTATATCAGGTCCGAGCGCAGACGTATCGCACGTGTCTGGGCCGGCAGAGGCCATTGTAGCGGTTGAGCCAGCCACTGAAGACACGGCGTCCATGAAAAATGTATATAAACTGAGCGACGAAAACTATCTTGCAATTGAGAATGTTGAGGCGCTGCAGATCAAACCGGAGGCTATGAGCATAGCGTGCAATGGCGCCGTAAGCACTGCGCTTTTGGCGGGCGGCCTGGGCCTGCCTGTGCACGGGTGTCTCGTGCGCGTGAAATCGATAAAACTGCCGGACGATTGCACTGACATGACGGCAATTAACACGAGCATCCGTCTTGCGACTGTAGAGGCGCTGCACTCTGTACGTGGACGGCTGCTGGAGCCAATCATGCAAGCAGAGATATCGATCGAAGAAACACATCTGGGAGCCGTACTGCTCGACCTGGCGGCGCGGGACGGACATATAGAGGATCTCGAGGATACAGAGACATACACAGAACGCAGATCCGGTGGCGAAATGTACCTACCGCCAGACATAACTATGCATATGAGCCAAGGCGCCGGCAAGGCACAGAAGACGGTGCGCGCACTGGTGCCGCTGAGGACTATGATCGGGTACTTGAAGTTCCTGCGGAGCACGACACAGGGTCGCGGTAACTACACGATGCAATTCCAGAAGTATTCCGAGACGCCGCATGAGTGTGAACGTGAGATCATCGAGTCGCGCATGTTACGCGGGCTGTAGCATAGATACACAAACACCTTTAGGCCGATCATTGATGGTGTATTTCAGGGACAAGGGTTTCTGGCCGATCTTCTTTTTTGGGTTGAACCGTGAAATTCTAGAGCCTACTATTTAGGGAGCTAAAATTGACTAGTTTTCTATCACATTCGACGAACATACCTTTCTATTGCTTTTTTCTTCCCTCTGTTTATACGAACTTTCGCATTACATTGAGCGAGAATAATTTTCTTTTTTTTTCTTTACGCACGAGCCCAGATTTCACGCTGAACCTATAAAGAAGATTCTGGAACTATACAAGATTTTTAAATTTTCTTATCGGCACTGACCAGAACAAGCACCGTGCATAAATACACCTAATTTCAGTGACACCAACACTACAATCTGTTTAGAATACTTCTTTTGTAATTGCATATTCCTCGTTTTCTGATATACCCTGCATCATATCCTTTACCAAAACAATTCTTCCGCGAACAATGACTACTACTGAGAACAGCGAACCTGTAACTGTAACTCCAACTTCAACCGACGCCCCCGCTGCCGCTCCCGCCGACATCGATAAGAGGCGCCTGTTTATACGGAACCTACCATTCAAGGTCAATACCGCCGACCTGCAAGAGTTCCTGTCTGGGTATAAGCTTGAAAAGCTCTCGATTGCCGCTAAACGGATAAGCAAGGAGCGTCCTGGCCGTCGTCGTCTGGGATTCGCGTTTGCCACGCTCGCGACCAGCGATGAGGCCGCGCGAGCCAAGGACGAACTTAACGGTAAAGAGCTGCTAGGACGCGAAGTCATGATTGAAATGGTGGTCCCGACAGATCCTGCCGTAAAGAGCCAAAAGAAAGCCGAGCGAAAGAAAGCTCGAAAGGAGGCCAAGAATCAAGCCAAAGCTAACGCAGCTGCCGATGTCGATGCGAATTCGAAAGCCGATACTGGTGCGAATTCTGACACTAAAGCTGCTTCCACTGATAGCAATGGCACCTCTAAGGTCCGCAAACAGAAGAAGATAAACCCCGATGATGCCAAACCCAGCAAAGATACTATTTATATTTCGAACGTCGATTATACATCTACCCCAGATGAACTGACCGAGTTTGTGAAGGGACTTGGAATCGAACCTAAAGAAGTGAATATCCCTCGCCGAAGACTGCCATTCCACTTCTGGAAGAAGAACCAGCTGCTTGGTACTCCGATTAAAGGGCGTGGATTCGCGTTTGTGAAAGTGTCCTCTGAGGAAGAGCTCGCGAAGGCAGTTGAGTTGCTGAATGGCAAGACATTCAAAGACCGAGTTCTTACGGCGGTAGTGGCGATGGAAGGCGCTGCCGACTCTTCTGATTCGGCCAGCCATCCTGTTACTGAGGCTGACGAGCCCGCTGGCAAATCCGATAGTGCACCGCCAGCTTCGGAAGAGCCTGAACAGAAAGATGACAAGACCGATGCTGCGACTGTGACCGCGACTGCGGCTTCTACAGATTAGGCAGTTAGGAAAAGAATGACAATGTACGTATAGCGTTACACTAATAGCTAATTCAATGAACTGAAACCATGTTCGGGGTTTGACAGGAGTGGCAGGAAGATGTTTTACACTAGTTTCTCCGACATCGCTGTAGTACGGGTAGGTGACATATCTGGAGTACTGATCACTAAACCTTGAACCGATTAAGGTATAGTGAGCAAGTTCTATGTGAGCCGCTTTGCCTGTATTGAGAAAGCGAGCAATTTAAGACACCTGCTAGATACACCGCCGAAAGGTCACAAACAGACCGTATAAACCGGCATATACGCATGAAAATGATAAAAAAGTATTTAGAGAATTAATTCTAGAAATTATAGATATTTGTATCACATTATCGCCCCGGATAGCGCGCTTGGTGCGGGTAGTAGAAACCCTAAAGAGTTCTAAATCGACAGTTATTTTTTTTGAGCAAATTCCATATTAGGAATATGCGTGGACGATGACCGATGTAGTATATAAAAGCGAGATGTGCTGAGCTTTCCCTGCTATATTTCTCACTCTTTTTGACAGGAATAGCGCGAGATATAAAGTACCTTTACTCAGCCAGTAACTGCACCCTCTTCTGCTTCGATTCTTGTTAAACAAAGCCTATATTGAATATGGAAGCACACGAAGGACACGATCACATGGTAACAAGCATGATGGAAATGGCCAGCAGCACCATTGCTGCAGCTATGGACATGACCAGCACACGCACGGCTGCTACTGCAGCGGCCACTACCTCCAAGGCTATGAGTATGAGCATGGGATCCTCTACGTGCAAGATCAGCATGTTGTGGAACTGGAACACTATCGACGCCTGTTTCATCCACAGAGGTTGGCACATCACAAGCCGCGGCATGTTCGCCGGATCGTGTATAGGTATTTTCTTGATGGCGTTCACGACAATGGGTGTCAATCGTGCGCTCCGCGAGTTCGACAGATACATTGTGCGATCGCGTCTGGCCGAGGCTGGAATCGGAGCCGGGGGCAGATCCGGTTCGATGAACGACAAGGACATCTCAGTCGAGGAGTCTGCAGACCCTGGAGCTACTGCGCCTGTAGCTGGCGGAATGGACACGACCACGCCTACTGCGTACATCTCTGGAATCATGGCCGGTGAAATCAACGGCAAAGTGTACCCTGCCTTGTGGCAACAGTTGCTCAAGGCTTTCCTCTACGGTGTGTATGTGTGCGGATCATACTTCTGCATGCTGCTTGCTATGTACTACAACGGATATGTCATAATCTGTCTCTTCTTAGGATTCATGTTCGGCCATTTCGCGTTCACATACGAGCCCGTCGCTGAGCGAAGTGCAGTTGATAAAAACGAAGGGTGCTGCTGTTGAACTGCTACCACTATAAGTAGCGCCATCCACGGCCTTCTAATGTAATTATTATTTTTACTTTTTTGTTTCCAGAAACCTGTAGATCACAGTAATAGTACTACTGCTTATCGGATTCTTGGCGGCCCTCGACCCTGAACGGTATCATTCAGCAGCCTTGATGTGTAGAGCCGCTGGAATTCGATATGCAGTCTCGCGAGAATGACACAGCACATAGCTGATGCCGTATCTAACGATTTCGAGCTTTTGCAACCGTAGTCTACTTCTTTCAGCTTACAACCCGCCTTCTACGCTCGGTTCCTCGAAGCTCGGATATACAAATGTACCATGTTGATTGTCATAGTAACTACCAATCAGAAACGGCACCGCTTCTACTTCGGGATGTTTTTAGGTTTGCTCATTCCTGAATTGTCCAATCACAGCCTGCGGTCTTTACAGGCCCTGAAAGCTAACCCAACATCGATTTTATCATCCATTCTTCACCAGACGCACTCTCACCTTCTCGCTTACATATTAATAAGCGTTCGACGCCGTTTCTTCTTTTCTCATTGCTTATAGCTTTTTGTTTTTTTAGTTGCGATTTAGCGTCTCTTGGCGCCGCTTTTGTTAATATTCGCCCGCATTCTCTTCTTACCCGAGATTAAGCGGTTCTCTTTCTTTTTCCTCTTTGATCTGCGCGACCTCGACTATTCCTCGCTTGCATCCTCGCTCTTTTCATTGCCACAAGAGGTCTCATTATAAGCAGTTAACTCACAGTATTGTGTAGTTTTTTTTATTTTTTTTAATTCACTTCTTTCTTGAATTGCGCGCTTTCGACATGTTTCGCTTCGCGCCAGTCAATTTCTTTCTCGCTCTCTGCTGCTTCTTTGTCGGCTTCGCGTACGCCGAGCAAGACCTATGTTCTTCACAAAACACAGGCACCTTCGTCAAGTACGACAGTTTCATGTCTAATGGGCTCTGCACCGGCTACTGCACCGGCTACGCGTATGCCATCGTTCAAGGCATGAACTGCTACTGCAGCGACGAAACACCTGCTTCAACCGTATCGGTCAGCAACTGCAACACTGACTGTAGCGGATACCCTTACGAGCATTGCGGTGGTGATGGCGTCTACGGATACATCCTTATCGGTGTTCCTTCAGGCACCGCAGGGGCAGACAGCACATCCTCCTCCGCGACCACGACGTCGACTATTGGCACTTCAACGCGCGGAACTTCCACCAACACACGGACAATCACTACTACCACAGAGTCCAGTACTGCAGAAACTTCATCTGATGACGAAACTACAACAACAACAACAACAACAACCAGACAGCCTTCCTCGACCTCGGCGTCTTCTGAGTCTGATAATGACTCCTCTGATACGCCGAGCTCCACTACCACCTCGTCTTCTTCGTCTTCTTCGTCTTCTTCCGTCTCTTCGTCTTCTTCCAGCTCTAGTAATAGCCCAAGTTCTACTGCCGCTGCTGGAGAGTCTACCTCCAGTGATTTCTTCTCTAGCGCCGGCAAAGTCGCCGGTGTCTTTACTGCTGTCGGTGTGGTCGTTGTTGCGCTGATCGCTTTCCTCATATTTTACTTGCGCAGAAGAAGACTCTCAGGTAAAAACGCACCCAACTCTCGCGGCTCGGAATCCCCAATTACTGACAATATCATGCATCAGAATGATTTAGATGGCGGTCAAGCATTAGTTTACAGCCGCGCTCCCGTGCCTGGTCCTCGTGTTCCTCCTAAACCACCGGGTTCAGGTGGCGTAGGCGGCATGACAGCATCGGCTTCTGCTCCGATAGCTGCTGCTGCTGCTATGAGCAGAGATAGGTCTGCTCAAAGTATACCGCACTCTTCGTCGCAGTCACGGTCGCTGACTTCAAAATCGTCTCATGAATACGTCTTGCCCATGCCTGCTGGCGTAGGAGGCCAGACATCACTTTCACCAATAAAATCGGCATCTGAGAACACAAACAGACATTCGGAATCTCGATTCGATCCCAGATCAATGGTTATGATGCAATGGAACGACAACGCCAGCCGTCCCTCAATAGACGAGGACAGCGCACAAAGGCGTATCCTGCGTGTCACTAACCCGGACGGTGACTACGACGATCAAAGCTCTGTTAACACAGATGACGAGCCCACGCTTCCAAATTTATGAGAAGCACATACCATCTATACGGACTATGAGTTTCGTACATACACTCTACACAGGCCACGAGATTTGTATCTCTACCCGCTTATTCTTGCACATATCTACACCCTCACACTTCTTCACACGTCCAGACCCCCTATGTTTCTGTCTGGTAGGTTTGCTCAAGAAGCGCCTAGTTTCTTCTACTTATCTCAATCCTTTGCACTCCGAAGCGTTCCCATTTTGTCTAATGTGCTGTGGTTGCTTTTCGGCCTCGTCTCTATAATCGCATTGTTTGTCCGCTTACGTACTACTGTAGCAGTTTTACATACGGCTTCAGCCTTATTTGTTCGTAAATTCGTCAATCGTTAGTATGCAGCCTCGTTGTCCTCATCTAGATCTTCTATTTCCTCTCCGTCATCGAAGTACCGTTCGGCATTATAATCGCCGTCCTCGTCTTCGTCGAAATCGTCTTCATCTTCTTGTCTGGTTTCGTCGTCGTCGTCGTCTTCCTGCGGCCGGTCCTCGTCCGTCGCTGTGGTCTTGCCGTCGTCGAAGAGGTTGAATATGCGGTCAAGAGCAGCCGTTTTGCCACCTTCGAACTCGGCGAACTTCCGCTTAGTGCCGCGCTGCTGACCCAGCGACTGGCGCAGCTCTTGAGGGAACTGATCCGGGTAGTACGAGACTAGTTCTTCAAGCTCTTTCTGGTTCGCGATCGCCGACCCGTTCTTGCGAATGTAGCGGTCAGAGTATCGCTTGACGCCATCTCCTAGTCCACCATCAGCGTCCGGTCGTCGAGTGCCGTAGTCGGAATGCAGCTGGCTATCACGTACTCGATCGTGCATCTCCATGAAGAACGCTGCACTGGCGATCTCGTCCGCTGTGGGCGGGCCCTGCACGGTAGTAATAATATTCGGCTGGCTGCATACCGGTGCTATTTTCTCAGGAACGATGCCTAAACCAAAACTCTGGCGGCGGTGGCGCTGCATTCCAGGAGGTCAAACTAATTAAGAAAAGAAAAAAGTTGACATGTAAGTAGTCAAACTGAATCCTTGGCCTTATTGGGAAATTGACCGGCCTTTGACCTATTGGGTGAGGCTGCAGGTGGGGGTCACATTTACACCACACCACCTCAATGTTTCGTGCATCATTTCGTGCAACGCCGCTTCGCGCTAGGCCTGCACTTAACCGACGTCTAAATCACTCTAAAACAACCCAATTAACAAGTACTCAAAAAGATGAAATCCACAGAATGATCAGAGTCGACCAGTCGGGCGAGCTGGCCGCCGATCTCATTTACAAGGGTCAATACGCCGTGCTCACCCGAACCCGTCCAGAGCTCGAGCCGCTGCTCAAACACATGTGGGAACAGGAAATACATCATCGAAAAACGTTCAACGCCCTTCAGAATGAGTACAGAGTGCGACCGAGTCTTCTGACTGACTTATGGAAGGTAGCTGCCTTGACCCTAGGCGTGGGAACGGCTCTGATGGGCAAGGAGGCGGCAATGGCGTGCACTGAGGCAGTAGAAACTGTTATTGGAGGACACTACCAGGACCAACTAAGAATGCTGGAATCGTGTCCCGATACCGACGATATCAAGAAACTACGCAAGGTTGTCAAACAGTTCAGAGACGAGGAACTGGAGCATCTCGACATCGCAGTAGAGAACGATTCTGCTGAGGCACGACCCTACTGGCTACTAACCGAAACCATTAAAACAGGGTGCCGTGCTGCGATCTGGGTCGCATCAAGAATTTAAATGTATGTGCCGAAAACGTGATCTACACTCGAGTATATAATGCGTTTAGCCAGTTTCGTCGGCCACTACAGCTCTGGGCTCTGAGAAGTTGTCTCTGGCCTCGTAATACGCACGCGTGACCTCTGTTCCCCACGGACCCAAATGACCCAGTCTGCTGTGTTCGTGTAGCCGACTCAGCAGCTGCAACCGTATAGAAAGCACCTCGTTGTCTCGTATAGGTGCTGAGTCCGGCGTTGAGTCCAAGAGCCTTTCCATGACCTTCGGCATCTTGCTGAGCGCTAAGATGCCTGCATCTGAAGAGGAAAGCGACAAACATAATTGAAGCATGTAGGGATATTGCAGCCGTATAAGGACATCTGCCTGAGGCGAGCTCAGTGCTAAGGTGTGTGCATGCGAGTATATATTACAGTATAATGGGACCTGAGCGGCTGTAGTGAGCGGTGCCAATCTGTTCTTGACGTAGCTGGCGCCAGAAGGCAACAAAGCTAGTAGTTGCGGGGCCATGCGGCTGATGAGTATGGCGGCGGGGACTTTAGGTGAGGGAGAGAGCGAATCCATTATGTGCAGTTCATGATCGAGGTTGCCGAAGACGTTGTGTTCTGTGAACGACAAGGCGACCAAAAAGGACGCGGAGCTCGTTTCGACTGTACGTTGCGTGATGTCGGAAGATGGGCCGTCGCGTTTAGCGGACTCAACGAAGTACTTGGCAATAGTTACTGCTTGCGGCATGATCTCGCCAGGGACCATGTCTGGCGGATGCGGGTTGCGGACGATATTGGTGTAGAATTCAAGGACGTTCATTAGCAGGAGAGGATCGTTATAGTCGTTGAGATTTTGCGGATCGGGTATGTCGTAAGAAATCAACTCTCTGAGATCGCGCACAGAGTCCAGGAAGGGCAGAATTTCGGTGACGATGGCCATTGACCGAGTCTTCTGCACTGCAGTGCCATGGTGCAGCTGGAGCAGGATATTGCGGCAGTCATCTGAGAGGAGACGTTTTCGAACAAGTTCGCCGGTGACAAGACGGCGGATCACACGTTCGAACGCAGAAGCAACGGAATCGTCAGCGGTAAGCAGCATTTTGAGCATCGTGTACAATGCAGGCGTATTGGCCACCAGGTCTGGGGGTCGTGCTCTGCCTATAGTGTTGGCACACAAGGAGGCTAATTCGGGTATTTCTAGACCTTTTGTGAGGTACTCGCCAACGACAGAGTATACCTCATTGTACGGGCCAGAGAACAGGGATGCGAGCAGCGGGCTCAGCTGGACGGCGTGGGTCAACAACAGGGGGGCGATGGCGGGCCAGATGTCTTTAGCTTGCGCTGGACCTAGTGCCAGCGAACCGTCCTGAACGAGCTCATAGTCGATATCGCTTTTGCCTTCACTGACATCCTCGAAGTGGCTCGAGAGGCGGTCAATAATCTGCTGAGTAGACGAAGTCATTAACAAATAGACAGTGCGCAAGCTCAATGAGGTCGTTTGGTTTTCCCCCACAAACTTGTCCAATTAAGGTTTCAATTAAGGTTTCAGTATGCTCATCTGTATTGGCTTGCATGCTGTTTAGCGCGCTGGATGCCAAAATTGCACGAGGCGCAAATTGTAGAAAAATGGTACCAACTGTGCAGAACTATGATTGCATCATTTGGCCGGCTACTACTGCGGCAGCGCGGCAGACTCGACTGTCGGCTGTCGACGCCTGCCCCACTTCTCCCCGGATAAAAGTATATGCATCGAACTCTAAAGGCAGGAAAACCACCTGGCTTTCGAAAAACACTCGTGCAGATGATTCTCATAGTCTACGGGTCCGAGACAGGGAACTCGGCAGACCTGGCGATGCAGCTGGACCGTAAGTTGCGCCGGAACGGGATACGCTGTAAACTTGGCAGCCTGGACCATCTGGGCCCGGACCTGAAGTCAGCGTCTATTGCGATATTCATTATCTCGACAACAGGCCAAGGTGTACTTCCGCGGAACTGCCGGCAATTCTGGTCGCACCTGCTGCGCAAATCGCTGCCTGGAGATTACTTAGCGAACCTGAAGTTTGCGTCGTTCGGGCTTGGTGATTCCTCGTATATCAAGTACAACTACGCTGTGAAGAAACTGCATGCACGGTTACTGCAGCTCGGAGCACATCAGTTTGGCGACCGCGCTGAGGCCGACGAACAGGATAACCCGCAGATGACTTTCGAGTACTGGGCCGAGTCGTTGCTTGAATGTATGCCTTGTATAGACCCCAAACCGCGCCACTCTTCAGATTCTTTGCTCGCTCCGCGGTACCCGCTCACAGTCTGCACCGACAAACCACGACGACTCGCGCCAGACGCCGCATATTCGCGGCCGCTTCCCGTTGCCACAGTCTGCGCAAACAAGCGCATTACTGACCCCACGCATTTCCAGGACGTGCGGCTGATATCCCTCGAACAGCAGTCAACCGACCACACGACCGTCCAGCCGGGTGATTCCTGCACTATATACCCCGAGAACGACCCGGCGCTTGTGCAGACGCTGCTGGACCTGCAACACTGGTCGGATATCGCCGATTACCCTGTTGACATTGACCCGGAATACTGGCACGACACACAGCCTGTACGGCCGCTAACTCTCAGGTCGCTCATTGCACACCACCTTGATATCATGTCGATTCCGCGCCAGAGCTTCTTTGAAGTTGCAAAGTACTTTTCTGATCCAAAAGATTCCGAAGACGGTCGTGAACGCGAAAAGCTAGAAGACTTTTCGTCTATTGAAGGCCAGGACGAACTGCACAACTACGCGAACCGTCCTCGCAGATCGATCCTCGAAACAATATCCGAATTCAGCAGTCTCAAAATACCCGTAGAGTATTTGTTGGAACTCATTCCGCCGCTACGTCCACGGCTCTTTTCGATCTCGTCAATTGGTCCGCATCTAGAGCTGATAGTCGGACTAGTGAAGTACAGGACAATTCTCCGAAGAGTCCGCAAAGGCGTATGTTCTGACTATTTTACAAGACTACAGGTCGGAACCAAAATCAATTACTCCATTGTGAAGTCACCATTTAGACTTCCTTCACCGGAAAAACCCATTGTCATGATAGCGCCAGGGACAGGAGTGGCGCCGATGAGATGCCTGATACAGTATAGATTCCATCTCAACGATACCGTTCCTGTTGGCGAAAACGTTATTATATTCGGCTGCAGGTACCACGATAAAGACTACTTCCTCAAAGACGAATGGAATCGTTTGCTAGAGCACAAAAACTTTCCGTTCAAGGTAGTGACAGCATTCTCGCGCGAGGAACCAAAACAGTACGTGCAAAACGCGCTGCATATGCACGGGGACCGCATTGCCGAGTTGATCCTGGACCAGAATGCGTCTGTGTATCTTTGCGGCTCATCAGGCGCCATGCCCAGACAGGTGCGCGACACCTTAGTCGAGATATTCTCGCGCAACGACCGTATGACACATGAAGAGGCGTCAGAGTACCTGTATAAGATGGAGCGGATGTCGCGGTATATCCAGGATACGTGGTGAGGACGCACATCTGCATGCTTGCATAGACACTCATTCCAGCTCAGCAGACTCAGAGACTTGTTCTAAAGATTTCCGCTTTCTGGCAGACTCTTTCAGGTTATCCCATCGAGCTTTGAGTCTACCATACTGCACTTTGGTCTTGTTCAGTTCCAGCTGCAGATCCATGAGCTGGGAGTCAAGATCAGAGGCACGTGACCGTTCAGCGTTAGCGAGATCTTCTTTGAGTTTGGCGACAGCAGCGCGAATAGCGATTTTTTCTCTATGTATGAACGATTCGTAGGCCTGTAGTTTAGCGACGAGGTCTGTAACGGATCCGCGGAGCGCGGCGTTCTCAATTGCGAGCTCTTCGGCGTTCTTTGAGTTCTGGGGCACGACGTAGAAGCTGTCGGACTTGTTGTCTGTGTGGCCAGCTGCGGAGGCTGCTGCTGCTGCTGCTGCGCGGCCTGCAGATGAGGTTGGCGATACTGTGAGTTTCGAGAATCGCAATTCGAGCGCGGTACTGAACTTGTCGACGATGTCGCTGGGGGACATGGGGACACTGCCTTTGGCAAGTCCAGTGGCGCTGGCAGGTCTTGATCCAGGCGCACCAGAAGGTTGAACAGAAGGTGTAGAACCGCCGCCAACCGGCTCACGAGACGGGGTTTCCGTCGGCGTTTTAGTTTTAGGGACACGAGCGAGTTCCTGTGCAGATTTGAGGTAGCTGTCGCGCATACTGGCGAGGATCTTGCGGGCGACTGGATCAGTAGAGGCGTCGTGAGCCTGTTGGAGCTGTTCGGCAGCCATTTGGTTGAGCCGCGCCGCTTTGGCATACTCGCCGCCAACAGCGAGCCTGTTCGCCTTCTTGGCCAGTTGATGTGCCGAGTGGAGCGCCGGCCGGTTGTCTGCGGCGTCGTTCGTGGCCATCGCTGTCGCTAGGGGGGGGGGGGAAGGCAAGAAAGGTTAGATTGCACGGTCCACCTAGGGACACCCTACCACCGACGCCAATGAAGGAACGCAGATGGGTCTACGTGACTGACGAGCTCGTCGACGACAAGAGAGAAGGGTTTGGTCAGCTGACGAGCCTTTTGGATCAATTGATAGAGTCAAACGATCAGCTAGAGATCGTTGCTATCCTCTTTGAGTGCGTCGCGAGTCTGGCGTTGGAGAGAATCGATGCACAAACCGTTGCCGATTTTATTACTAGCAATATCAGCAAGAAATACGGTTCAACGACATTAGAAGCCGATCTGGTCGATGTAATTAGTTTCTTTGAACCCAATGAATCAATTATCGCGCTCCTCAAGGCCGTCAAACTCGACCAGGATCTACTTACAGAGTCTCTCAGCTTCGATACTCTCAAGGCATACAACCCCGCGACCGCTTCTCAGATTGTCAAAACAAACACAAACTTGAAATTCCGCCAAAAACGGTTCAATCTTCTGCGTGAAGAATCAGAAGGCTACGCTAAACTTACCACAACTATCCTCGATGCCGCCGACAACGCTCGCAGTACCGGCGTTGACTTGTACGATATCAAAGACGTATATAACAAAATACGTATCCATATTGGCTACTTCGATCTCGACCCCGTAAGGTGTTTAGACATCATTCTTGATCTGTTTCTTGCTAATCTTGCAAAGCATACTCCTTACTTCGTTCGGCTCCTGAAAGCGTCCGACTGGTGGCCCAAGGAACCCTACACTTCTACCTCACTCGACGACTTGGCCCGCCCGCCCTCCGATGACTCAGCTACCCCGACCAAAGTGCTCTTGTTCCTCTGCGACCGCTCATTGAAGCGCCCATCTCCACCACCCGTCCCGGTCTTCTTGGCGCTGCTGGTCAAGATCGGGTTTGTGTCTTTCTACACCGCCTGGAACTTCTTCTGCCCAGACGACACAGCGCTCCAACAGATGCTCCTCTCAGAGTACCAGGAAACGCTCGAAGACCGCCGAAAACAGTCATTAACTTCTTCCGCGCTCGCAATGGCCGCGCCTCTTGCAGACGACGACGATGAGAACAACAACGGCAAGCAACAGAACGGCAATTTGGTCACGCCCGCTGGCGAAAGCAAGGATCAAGACTCTTCCGCTGCAAGCATTCAAGAGACTGGTGATGTGTCTGTTTCTAACGTCAAAGACTTCTGCGCTGCTCTCCTGTCCGTAGGAGCCTACTGGGAATCCATGTATATACTGTCAAAGTTTCAGAACTTGCCTTACGTTTCCCCATCAGTCTCACTGAACATCGCAAGAATGTCCGACGCTCTCCTGGAACCTCTTTTGACGGATTCCTTTGTGCTCGATCTCAAAATGACCTACAAACCTGATCCAAAGCTCATATCCGTACCTCGCTTGACAATAAGTGACGACCCGGTGGCATTCAGCCACGATGGAGGATTTTTTTATTCTGACTGGAAACACGGCATTCCACAAATAAAATCCCTGGATGAATTTAACGACTTTTACACACCATTTCTCAAAGTCGCCGGTATCTCTCTCGGCTGCTCTCCTATTGCGTTGTCAAAACTGTGTCGCTGCATAGCCAAGTTCATCAAGAACGAGCCGAGCACAAAAGACGATATGCTCAGATACATTCGCACGTATATTGCAGTTCCTTATTGTGCTGCAGAAGGTAGTTTTCAACTGGCGGAAGAGTTCTACAAATGCTTGTCGTTTTACTCGTTTGAACAGCGGTTCTCTTTCTACGGAGAATGGATGAACTCAATTGTCAAAAACAACGAAATTGTCCAAATTATTCATGATAAAGCCGTTAAGGACACAAAATCTTTGTTGAAACGACTCTCAACTACAAACATGACAGAAATGAGTCGCAAACTGGCAGTCGTATCTTATTCAAACCCTGTCTCTGTCTTCAATATTATTGTCTCACAGGTAGAAAGCTATGATAATTTGGCTGATCTGATCGTACAGACATCAACATCTTTCAGCAGCATGGATTTTGATGTCTTAACGTTCGTGATCTTGTCAAACCTCTCTTCAGGCCGAAATAGAATGCAAGGAGACGGAATGAGGCAACGTAAATGGCTACAGTCTCTTGCATCTTTTTATGGCAAGCTCATCAGAAACTCTTCAGCTCTTGACCCATTACCTGCGCTACTCTACATCCTTAAACAGCTAGTTAACAGCGACACTGGAGAACTGCTAATCATGCAAGAACTCATAGAAAACACTACTAGCGTCTCAACGAACAGAGACTACAACGACGCCCAACTTAATGCATTGTCGGGCGGCATCTTCTTAAGGATGGTCTCTTTATACGGTGGAGCCAACTCGGCCACAATCGATAGAATACTTTCAGCCTTAGAGTTCGACGATATCGCTGTACAGCTCACTATCCAGCTGTGTCGTTTGACTGACTCCGTCATGTTCTCTGACAGCCAATCGACCGTCTTCACGAAAATTATGTCGACAAGACACGATGACATACAGGCGACATTGTGTCAACTACTGGAGGTATTGGAACTCCGTGCGGGCATTAAAAGGCAGCAAATTGAGTTTCCAGATTTGCAAAGCCTCTTGAACGAGTATGGTCTCTCATTTATGACCGCATTAGCTGCTGCCCGGGCCAAATATAAACGTGATTGGCTAGCTGAAGAGGTTAGAGTGTATAAGCCCGTGAAAAAGAAAGGTCGAGGCGCTAGAGGATCAGTAGCGTCTTCTTTGGATTTGGGTTCAGTGGCTGGTTTAGCACATCTGTTATTTCCCGTAGCTGAGCTTGAATATTATGGTTCGCTTCCCCTCATCGGCTTCTGGTTGCTGAAGTCCTCCGATATCGAAGTGCCTGTTGCTTGTTACGACGAGGCTGTGCAGAAATTGGAGAAGCAAATTGAGGTGTTAAAATCGCAACGTGCTTTAGGAAATGCGTCTCTTGAAGAAGTCGAGGAACTGGAGCGGAGACAAGCAGATATCGAGAAGGAGAAGCAAGATGCAGTACGGAACACGGAAACATGCCGTGTGAAACTAGAAGCATTAAAAGATGACTTTTTCAAGCCGGCGCCTAAAGGCTTCTCATCCGTTATCTTTCGAAGAAATCAAGTTAAAACCTTTATCACTCATCACATTTTCCGTCGGGCTAGCTTTTCGCTGGCGGATGGCATGTACTGCGCGAAATTCGCACGAGTGTTAGCTGAAATTGGCGTGGCCAATTTTTCGCTGTTGCAATATTTTGATGAGGTATTCGCCCCATCTTCACTTCACGGGATGATACGCTCCAGCACGATCGACGAGGCAGACGCTTTTGGAGTTTTTCTCAAATACACATTAGACGAGATACTGAGGTTAGTGAATACTGAGGAAGAAGACTTTGAGGAAAAAGTTAGTGCTCAATTGAATATTTTATGGAACAGCGAAGATGAAACCGACCGACTTAAGCGTTCAGATTTCTTGAAGTTGGTGTACCGATGGAATGTGAATCTGGTAAACTCTTTCAGTGACGCGTTTACCAGCTATTCGTACATCAATATTCGCAATAGCATAAGTATTTTGAAACGGATTTCAGGGATGTTCCCGGTAATTACTTGGCATGGAGACTTAATACTGGAAAGTCTCAAGGGATTATCCGAGAATGAGACTCGTGAAGATCTCAAGCTTGCAGCATTGGCTCTACAAAGCCTTATAGGAAGCGGAAAGAGCAAATGGAAGACATCAGTTGAGTTCCAGAACTCTAAAGACCCGCTCGCTCCCGAGAATGACGAAATCCGTCCCATGGAAGTCGACAAGCCTGCTGAGGACACCGAGGCGGAGGAAGACCAGTCTAAAGACGAATTAGTGGCATACACGGTGAATGTTGGCAACCGTGCGCGGCGACCTGTGACGAGAAGAGGTTATGATGATGCCATTGGTGCGCTTAATTATGGAGATGATGATTTCAGCGTGCCCAAGGAGGAGTCCAAGGAGGAGTCCAAGGAGGAGTCTAAAGAAGAGCCTAAGGAAGAGCCCAAGGAAGAGCCCAAGGAAGAGCCCAAGGAGGAGTCCGAGGAAGAGTCCAAGGAAGAACCGGAAGACACTTCGAAGGAGAAGCCAGAAGACGAGGCTAACGATGATATTGCCAATAAGCGCAAGCGCAATGGTACAGAGACGAGCGAACCGTCTACCAAACGACGAAAGAGTGAGAGATAATATGCGTGTTATCGTAGCGCATGTTGATAATGACTTGAGAACTTATATCAGAATGTTCAACGGTTCCACATAGAGAAGACGTAGGCGTGCCCCGGCATATATAGGAGTAGATTCATGTGAGGCCGAATGATGTGATCAAGATCTGTAGCATGCAGCAACAGCAGTTATGATTAGCCAAGATCGGGCAACCGTTAGGTCGAGCCGATATCAACGATGAGCCGCCAAGAAAGAGCTAAACGGCCCATGGACCAGTTATATCACTTCATTAATAACAACGTGGCTAAATTATAAAGAATTTAGCTAAGTTAATTAAGGTGGGCAGGGTATCGTTACAACCTCACAGACTAGAGGAGGAGAGGAATGGCGTTCAAAGACAGAGATCTGGTGGAGCCGGACAGTCAAAGGAAGAACTGTGTTTAAGTGCGATAGCAGACGCACATTTTTGTTTCCAGCAGAGTTTCAATTCATGATTTATATATAGAGATCATGAAAGTGTGGAACAGGTAGGGAGCATATTAGGCAACTAGAATGAACGTTTCATCGGCGAGCAACAAGATTGTTTAAACGAGAATCCTAGCAAATAAGATTCGAAGACATGGAAGCTTAACGAGGATTGCTAGATTCATCGAAACAATTAACAGAAAAGACTCATTAGGCGGCGAAGAGAATAAAGTTTCTTTTGGAGCTCTAGCAGTGCTAGTGTTACATGTCACCAACGGCGAACGGCGAACGGCAGACGACTAGTGCCAACTGTAAAAATCGGAGAAAATGAAGGGAAATGATAGTAGCATAAGAAAACTGGGGCAATTGATAATTTGCTCGGGATACCGCGGTTTGCTTAATGAGGTAGCTGCAAGACAAAAACAAAGACAAATTTAAATATGATTTATTAAAAATCGCGCGGCTGAGAGTACGGCAGATGGCGTTTGATTCATGCTTGGGGCCCCCCAAGGAGCAAAAATCCTCAAGTCGAGTTCAGGCTCAGGAGCGCGTTAGGGTTTCATATATGCGTGAACAGATAATTCTTGTTTAAAAGCGATTGTCGTGATCTCGAATGACCAGCCTGTTTTAATTCGTACATTCTCGAGAACAGCGACCGGTGAAAATCGGACTGTTTTGGAGTCGGGGTGGTAATGATTCCGTCCGTCGGAGGAGTTTAGCAAGTGAATGTTCCCAAAACGCAGCAGTAACAACGCAGGAGGCACTAAAATTCTAACCCTACGTGGTTAATTAAACAGCAACCTCGCCAAACATGCACCAAGGAATGTACTAAAGTGCAAACAGAGGCACTAAAAGTTGATATAGCACTATCTAACTCTACATAGTAGCGAACTAGTGAGATATATCTCCTTTGTGTGGTGCTCGGAAATTAAAAAACGCACGGGTGGGATTTTCGCTCATAATAACTTTACCTATTTACATAACTCTAAATGACGAACTCTAACTCTGCTCTCTTCTGGTGACAGATGTTGGCATTAGCGCCATTGTTATGTACTCCCTTTCTTCCAAGAGACGAATGCGGATCCGCCAATAAGAAAGATAGCAGAGGTCTGCGTACAGAAGGCGACCATTGGTGTTTTCAGCGGAATGGTGAGCGCTCAGTTCTGTGGTGCCGTACAGGTAGCACATTTTGCGGCAAATCATATACGTGTCGGACAGCCGCCATGATTTTTGCTTCCCATATTTGCGAAGTAGACGCGCGGGGAAAGGGTATTTCAGCCACTCTGCGAAATCGATTTCGCCACTCGGACTGGGGAAACTGAAGCGTATTAGCAATTGTTCTTAAAGGCAGAGAAATGCTATTACTTAACGCTCTATGCGAACAACTCTAACTTTATCTCGGTAAAGTGCACGGGATCAGGCATGATTATTATAATCAAAATATGTGTCTTCGAAGTGATTCGCTAGTCCATCGCATCGAATTTACCGAGCGAGTGCAACGAGGCGAATGGTTGTGTACTTGCACATGTGCTCGCTGATATGCGCGTTTTAGGTCTTCGGCATTAAGCTGCGGATACTAACAGCGAACGTCATCACTCTGGTAAACTAATACGGAAGATAGCAGAGTCTGCTTTCTTAAATTTAGTGTACTCCTTAAAGCATATCAGCAGAACAAAGCTTATTATATTTTCAGCTTAATTTTCTATTTATAGTTTACTCGCTAATAGCTTTTTTTGGGTATACCCATGTGGTCTATTATTATCCCTCCGTTTCGCAATCGATTCGCCATTGCAAAGCAAAAAGTATCAGAATTGGACCTTCACGGATGCCAGTATACGACCACATATATACAGAAGGCTATTATCTGATAATGGTCGATCGCTATCACTCTTGCTCGGAAGTTTAAATATTCACTCAGGGGATCTTTTGGTAAAGCTAAATTCCCCAATACTCTAAATGTATAGAGTTTCATTGGAGTTTGCTGGGCCAGCATTTAAGTTTGCGGTTCTCAGTTACTCTGGGCTGTGCGAACCCCAGACGAACTAAATATTGGACCACATATCTCTTTTTTGTATCGTCCATTATTTAATTCCTCCTCATTTATTGTTTCGCCTGTATTATCTGCCGCTTTTGCTCTCTCTTCTCCCCATTTCGTGCTGATCGTTTCAGTGGCCGTTTCTCTGAGTTCGCCGGTAACCTTGAGCAAAACTAAGCCCAGCTGCACTCTTGGCCTTTTATCGCAATCCCCTACCACTCATTCTCCGTCTGAATAGGCTTACCTTCACCCTCTACCACCCAATATTGACATACCTTGAAACCGCCGGCGCCTGAATTGTCCATATACTCGTATCGCACGCCTCTTCCTTTCAGACCCTGGCGCTGATTCAACCTCGGCAATCGACGTCCTCGCTGTACACGTTACTTCACAGCCTTTTTTCTAACTAGCCAAAAAACCGTTCCCACTGATCATCTGGTTTGTTCCATATCTGATAATAACTTGCTGCACCTCTACTCAATATTTGAAATCTAATTGCTCATACTCCAGCGTTTCTTAGAGCTGAAAAAACCTAGTCTTTCTCGTGTCTGTTGATGCCAGTATATCGCGATGTCTTTGTCTTCAAGTAACATTACGACACAAGACCATACGCCAACTGACCCTACAGAGTCGCGATCTTCTGCTGACATTAATCCACAATCGAGTCTCGCAAGCAAGAGCGATATTAATAGCGAGTTTATTGACGACCAAAATGACCGCAAACAAAACTTAGATCATCCAGACTCCTGTGAAGAAATAGACCTCTCCTCTGCTCCTTCTGACCGATCTGCGCATTCTTCGTCCTCGACCGCAAGCTCTCCTTTGGCCATAAACACTTCAGCTCAATCGCTTCAAACTCGCCCTCAAGGCCGGCCGTATTCTCAGGAAATGATCGTCCGCTTCGTTCACTGCTCCTCTCTGGAGTCCGCCTACCGTTCCCAGGAGCGGCGCGGCGACCACCTGACCAACGTCGCACAGTTCAATACAAGCGATAGATATGTCGAAGGTATACCCGCTTTCAACACTATAAATGAGGCATTGAAGGAGTTTTATAATCTCGAAAAGTTCCTTCTTGTAAAGGTCATCCGTTCGTCCGCGCGAAACAGGAAGCGCGAACTATATTCCTCGTCGTCTTCTGGCTCAATATGCAGGATGGAAACAATCGTTCCTCCAGACATATGTTCGGCCGAGTTTGTCAAGAGGAACGTAGTATATCCGCGGTATAAGGCGTACATGAAGATTATAGTACTCGACTACCCGAAGAACGAAAATCCCAAGCAAGTTCTTTACGCCGACCCAGTGACATACCATTACGACTCAGTGCACGGAAACCTGCCAGGAGATGACACGAAAATCATCAAAAACTTTGAAGATAGCCCCACTCTAATTTCGCAATATGCCGCAAAAGCCCAACAGCAAAGGGACAACTCCATGAGACCTGTTGTGCCGATGGCTGGCGGCGTCGGCCACTGGCAAAACATGAATGGAATGCCGCCCGCGGATGAGTATGGTAGGCGGATGAGGCATGCAGACATGAACTCAGCTGTCCATGAGTACATAAGTCCAGGCCAGCCGAATATGCAATGGACTCCAGGATTCGTCGGCTATCCTACACTTGCCCCTCCTGGCCATATACCGCCTATGGCCCCTGCTGCCCACGGCGCGCCGTCTGGTATGGCTGCGCCGCACGCTGCACCTCCATATCATCCTGGGTACGTGCCATATCCTGGCCACGAATACAATTACTTACACCCGGAAAACGTTCCTGGCCGTGCTGGCTATCCTGATGGGTCCAGCGCTAAGCCTGGCTATTACATGCCTCCTCAAGCTTACTCTGAGTACATCCCTGATAGATATCCTCAGTACTTTATGCCACAACGATATCAGGCTAAAGCAGCACCAGCAGTGCCGGCAGCGCAAGCTGCTTCTTCCGGATGGTACTACCAGTACGGTGTCCCCATGCAACAAATGGGGCAGGCCAATCACAGTTCAGGTCCTCAAGCATCCGCCCAGCCCATGGTTACTATTCCTCGACAAACAGCGGATGGTTTAAAGGAAAGCGATCCTATGCGTTCGCGCTCTGCCAGGTACCCTAAAGCCGGTGATGCTAGTTCTGAGATTGGGCAACAGCCGGCGGGCGAGTGTGAACACCGTAGACTTGACGAGGCGAATCCGCCTCCTAGTGCAAGCGCTACACAGGCGGAGTTTCTCACCCCATCCGGGTCATCGAAGGGTAATGAAATGCCAGCTGAGTTGGTCACTGAAAATCCGACGCAGCAGGGACGTCTCCCTAGTATCGGCTCGCTAATCAATAAGCCATGATGAGCGACCTACAGTGCGATACACTGTGCCAGTTTTTTAAATGGGGATGATCTTGCTTCTTGTTGTTCTGTTTTGTATTGGTTGTGGATGCTGCGGAATCTGGCGTTTGCTTCTCAGTGTTTTGCCAGCGCTGCATATCCGTCATTTCACCTCCATTTTTTGTATTTTGTTTGTACCATGAAGCGTTACGAGCCCGCTTCTATTGTTTAACTAGCCTTATGAGCAACTTCCTTGCAATTTCGTATGAAACTATTCTGCTTTACAGCTGTCTTAATAACGCGCAGTCGTGTGAAAGAAGAATAACGTAATAGCACATTCCGTAGCAGCCCTAGTCTTTCATTGCAGCAGATCTTGATAAAGTATAAAGTTAGGCCGGACTAAAAGCGGCCAGGCTTATTCAGCAGTTCGCACATGTATACGATAGCCCGTATGAAAGGCTGCAGTGTGTTCTAGTAGCTTATCATGTCATTGCTAGTGCGGTATGTTCAAAGATTATAGTTACTGTATATGTTTGAAAAGATGTTGCACGAATCGCCGTTAAACTGTATCAGCAGCGAAAAAGCTTAATTGGAGGATGGGTTTATATAGCCCCTGTGGCACTAGTAAGGTTGAGAATTTGGCCGAGTGGTTAAGGCGTCAGGTTTAGGCTACGCTTAAGAACCCTGATATCTTCGGATGCGCGAGTTCGAATCTCGTGATTCTCATACATCCGTCTTTTTTTTTGGCTAGTTTTTGTCTATATACTATATGTATATTACATATAGATACGTGTATTTTGTAGTATAGATACAGGTATATAATTATTGTAGAGTTATTAGAGGTAATGCTTAGGTTCGAAGGCTGCGAGTGATGCGTTACACGGGATCGCGTAAGTTGTTTGTGGATTCTAGATGGAATTGGATATTACGCATGTAGCTGAGCCATATACGCGAAGTGAGCTCAATATCGAGGTTTTGTCTATTGATAGTCTGTCTGTTAGTGTGTGGACATGTCAAGAGAGTGACATAAAGGGTACATACCTCTATCATTCTGTTAAGTTCGGTCAGTGACTCATTTAATTTGTCCTTGACGTTAGTGATTAGTTGTAATTTAGTTGATCGTGTGTATACATACTATATTTGAAGCAATGCGGACAAGGATTGCATTTTGGACGGTTTCATGGGGGTTCTCCATCTTGTCTTTCGATCGAAAGGTAAGTGCGATGGACGCGGAGGAGATTCAACAGTACCGCGACCAGTACGACGCGATTGTCAAGCAGCTGGAAAATGACAAAGAAAACAAAGATCTGCTAGTATTAAAAAAAGAACTTGAAGAATTGCTGGCGCTGGCGCTGGCCGGTGGCGAACCTGTTGCGCCTATTGCAGCCGCAGAGCCAACAATCGTATATGGTGCAGGCGAATTCGTGCTTGCCAGATGGAAAGATGGTAAGTACTACAAATCAGAGATCCTCTCGCAAACAGGGTCTAGCGAAAATCCTATTTATACGATCAAGTACCTTGACTATGATGAGATCGACACTGTAGGGGTGCGCGATTTACGGCCGCTAGAAGTCGCCAAAGAGGCCGACTCTATGCAAATGCCAACAAACACGCAAAAACTGAGCTCGCGTCAAGTAAAGAAACAGAAGGAAGTGAAACGGCTAGAAGAAAGCAAAAACAAATGGAAGTCGTTTGCAGCTAAGACGCGAATATCTAAACCGCCATCTTCACGGAAACCTAACTCATCTTCTGTCACGACCGCGCGGCGATCAAAACACGTTCATGAGAAACTTGACGACGAAGATGAGTAATCTACAGAGATGGTTCCTTATGGACTGGGACGAAACAGTAACAAGAAATGATACAATCAGTCTGCTGGCTAAAGCAGCGATCGACAAGGGTAAGGATCCCGCTGTGTGGGATTCCATCGTCTCGGCGTACCTGCAGGACCTTTCGTCAAACCCACAGACACGCCAGGAAAGGACTGAAGTGGAAAATAGAAGTATTGCTAGAGTCTCACAGTCTCAGTTGCTAAAAGGCATGCCATTCGAGCAGCTCTTGGATTACTACAAATCACACATCGAGTACCGTCCAGGATGGCCTGAGTTCTTGAACTACGCTGCACGATCGCACATAAAACTCGCCATAATTAGCATCAATTGGGCTGGCCAAATTATTACGCAATTGGTACCGCCAAATATAGAAGTATGGGCTAACCAGCTCGCAATCCAGAACGGTATTTGTACCGGCGAGCTACTGGGATGTCCTAATGTACAATCGTTAAGAGTTGCTGAGGATAAAGCTGACATTGTTTATTCGTACTTGAACAGAAGTTCGGATGTTTGGTATATTGGTGATTCGTTAACGGATCTAGACGCTATTAAGGTAGCAAAAACCGGGATCGTAATGACAAAACAAAACACTCCAAAGGAACTAGCAGAACTGAGCGTTCCAAAAGTTAAAGATTGGCATGAAGTCATTGAATTATTAGAACAGAGTTAGAGAATGAGAATATAGGGGGGGAAATGATCTGAACTGATAATACCACAAAACTTCACCGGCTAGCCACATATCTGCTAAGGTTTTGTGACCTGACAAGTCATATATCTGCATGGTCTCAGATCATTATAACTTCTCATACTCAAGCTTGCCCTCAAGTTTCTTCACTTCGCTCACTTTTCGCACGGCTTTAAGCAAATCGTCTTGAATAACATGTTCACGGTCGTCTCTAATAGCAAAGAAGCCGGCTTCTGTAATAACGTTCCTGATATCAGCACCATTGAACCCGTCCGACATCTTAACAAGTGCATCATAGTCAATTTCTCCTTCTTTTTGCACTGCAGAGGAATGGATTTTGAAAATTTCTAAACGTCCAACTTCATTAGGAAGCGGGATCTCAATCTTACGATCCAAACGTCCCGGTCGCAGCAATGCAGGATCTAGTGTATCTGGTCGATTAGTAGCCATAATGACTTTAGTTTGTCCAAGATAGTCAAATCCGTCCATTTGGTTGAGTAGCTCCATCAGTGTTCTCTGAATCTCTCGGTCAGCAGATGTACCCTCTGAGAATCTGCGGCCTCCGATAGCGTCGACCTCGTCTATGAAGATAATGCAGGGCTCATGTTCTTTGGCGTATCCGAACATTTCTCGCACCAACCGAGCACTTTCTCCGATGTATTTATCAACAATGCCAGAAGCAGGCGAAAATATGAAGTTGGCACCTAATGTAGCCGCCACCGCGCGCGCAAGCAGCGTTTTGCCCGTACCGGGAGGGCCGTAGAGAAGCACACCTTTAGGCGGCTTGATACCTACACGGGTAAACAGCTCGGGATTCTTCAAAGGAAGTTCTATGACTTCTCTCAGCTCGCGAATTTGTTCGTTAAGGCCTCCGATTCCTCCAAATGACAAGTCTCCTGGCTCGTAAGACGTCATATTGTATACCAGAGGATCCACCTCCCGTGGCAACCTTCTCATGATAGTCAGCGTGGTCATATCCAGAGCTACACGAACACCCTGTTTGAGCTTGCTTTTATCAATCTTATTCCGACATCCAACAACATACCTTGGACCCGAACTTGCTTTCACAATAAACCGCTCTTCATCAAGCTGTTTGAGAACTTCGCCAATAACTTGACCAACAGATTGCAGCGCCTTGATATCATTCTCAGTCTTGTCGAACTTCCCCTCAAGGTTCTTTATTTCCATACGTAGTCCTTTCAATTTGGCATCCCATTCTCTGTGTTCCAGCAATTTGCTCTTGAACTTGCCAATCTCTTCTTGCCTCTGTTCGTCTTCCATTATGGTGAATCGTTAGTAGTGTTGGTGGTGGTCGTGAACTTTGGGGTCTAGGGGTTCATCCATCGTTCGGCGGTTCTCGACAAGTGTCTATGTGCCATGCATAATTTCTACACATTAGTAACAGTAATACCGGGCTGTCCGGGTACAGCGCCTTCAGCAGCTTTGCCTGACACAGCAACAGAGCTCTGGTCGTACATGTCGCGGCCTTCTGATTCGCCCTCTTTGACGAAGATCACTTGGAACTCTTGGCAAGAGTTAATAGCTTTTCGCAGTACCGGCATCGCCGTCCGAATAGTCGCAACTTCGTCAAACGCGAGTTTGCGATCAAAGACATGCTCGGGTGCCTCGCTTTTAAGACGACTCTTGATGTTATTCACAAACGGCATGGCTTTCTTCATCTCGTTGCTTCCTCCGGCTTCTTTCGCGGCCTGCTGCACCTTTTTCGTTAACTCGTCGGACTTCCCGTCTCCAGTCAACTCCATAGACTCAAACGCTTCCCGAACAAGGTCCAGGTACTTCTCCTGCCATTGAGGAAACGCGTCGGCAACATACACAGTCACCTTGCTGGGCTTGCTCAAATCATATGTAGTGGTCTTGCCCTTGCTCTTCTTCTTCAAGTTGGCACCCTCGACTTCTCGAATAGAGCGACACAAGTTGCGCACATATGACAAGGAAGATAACACTACATTGTCAAGCGGCTTAGAAATCTCAGGGAATTTCGCACTATGCACAGATCCCTCTTTCTTCAGAACTTCTTTATACAGGTACTCAGACCAATGTGGCATCAATGGAGTCATAAGCAGGGCTTGTACTTCAATGTAACGCAATACAAGATCACGACGCATTCCCTGAATAGCATCAGAACTAGCGCACGACTCGCGATAGTACTCACGGGCTGCCTGCAAATCATACAAACCGGATTTCAGCGCAGACTTAAATGACGTGGTCTTATAGTGACCAATAGTCTCGAGAATCAACTGGTTCAATTCATTCTCGAAAGCAGCGTCAAAAAACTCCGCCTCCGGACAGCTGGCATTAGTCCTGAACTTATCAGCATTGACAACCTGCTGTTCACACCATTCCCGAACTGTGTATAAGCGAAGAATAGCCGTATTAGCAGTAGTTTCGTCGAAGTTAGCATCTTCAATACCATCACCGGCATCAGCTAAAGCTAAACGGGCGGCATCGGCTCCAAACTTGTCAACCATGTCACTCATGGTGAGGAAGTTTCCCGTACTCTTGGACATTTTCTGATTGTTCAGCAGCAAATGGCCGTTGCAGCGAATGCCGCGAGGCCAGAACTTTCTAGGGAAGAGCGCAACATGACAGTACAGGAAAAACGATAAATGGTTCTGAATCAAATCCTTTCCGGAAACACGAACATCGAGCGGGTAGAAAAACGCAAATTCATGTCTCATAAGGTCCATTGTCTCAACGGGAATAGCAGAGGACGGAGGCTGGTCGGCATGATAGAAAATGTAGTCAAATACTTCGTCAGTCATATGTTCAGGAAGAATGCCGTATTCAGTAGGTTCCTTTCCATATAAATCTTTGTGCAGGAAGCGGGCAATAGTGTAGTAGGACATGTATACTGTAGAATCAGAGAGAGATTCAACAAGGTACTTAGGGTCCCACGGGACTCTAGTTCCAAGTCCATACGTGCGTGAAAAGGCCCAGTTGTTGAGCCAGTCAAGGGTGGCTTCGAATCCATGACGGGTTTCGTCATTGAAAGTATTCAAATCAGCAAGACACTCGAGGACATCAGCTTTCCATTTAGGTTCACCATAGTCGAAATACCATTGATCTTCCAGAGCCACAATACATTCGTCACCGGAGCGAGACATTACGAGTCCTTCTGGCTCATTATAAACAAACGCCTCACCAGCGTCAATGAGGTCCTGTCTGACTTTAGGCTTGGCATCTTCAACTTTCAAGCCCTTGTACTTGCCTATATGCATGACACCCTGGTAATAGCCTTCCTTGTAGGCGAGCTCCTTGGCTTTGGCCAAGAGAACTGCGTCTTTAGGGGATTGAATTTTGAGCTGTTCAACCAAGGTAACGGCAGTAAGATTGCCATAAGTTGGGGTCTCGATGATAGGTGCAGGTTCGTGTGCAACCCATTCGGCTTTGATTCCATAGTATTCGGGCTTCTTTTGCAGGTCCAAGGTTGTGATATAATCGTCCGGAGAATCAGAAGGCACGCAAGTAACAACACCTGTACCCTTTCCTTCCTTAATAGTCTCCATAGGGAGGACGTACACCTCTTTGTAGACACTGAAAGGAGCATGTATTTTCGCACCAATAAGAGCAGAACCTGGAATAGAAGCGTGGGAGGTGTAGTTTCCGATTTCGGGGAAGATATCCTGATATGACATGTTCTTAGCGGCGCGCTCAGTGCAAATGACGTACTCCGAATCGTTGAGCTTGTACAGGCCATATGTAATAGAAGGGCTTACGAAGCAGCAGGTCTGGCCGTACATAGTCTCAGGACGAAGGGTGGCAGCAATGAGATAAATTTTGCTGGAAGAGTCAAGTGCTGAGATCAAAGGAGCCAGCTT
The DNA here is from genome assembly GCA_001661475.1 of Tortispora caseinolytica NRRL Y-17796. Lineage (NCBI taxonomy): Eukaryota > Fungi > Ascomycota > Trigonopsidomycetes > Trigonopsidales > Trigonopsidaceae > Tortispora > Tortispora caseinolytica. Next base: position 251,495 of record KV453843.1, read on the forward strand.
TTCAGGAATGCTCAGAAGACGGATTTTGATTGCGGTGTACTCCTGGGGGCGAACACCTTCACCTGACGCACGGTCGTGGTCCATACAAGGCTGGCCGTCCTTGACAGAGTAGATGGTGTAGCGCTTGCCGAATTTGATTTTGCCGTCGTTGTGCAGGCGATTCACTTGCCAGCGAACAAAGGCGTCGTAGTACGGGTTAGCGTCGGTAGTGATAAAGCTGCGGCGCCAGTCGATTCCAGCACCAATAGCGTTGCAGTGATCACGACAGACAGGAGGGAAATATTCGAGCCAGTAGGCGGTGTCAGTGAACTTTTTTATGTCTTCTCTAGGAATACCGAGCTGGAGCATAATCTGGTACTGGTACTTAGCGTTGCCCTTTTTGGCCTCGGCCTTGCTCTTTTTAGTGGTGAACTTGGTGACGTCTTCGTGGGTTGTAGGCGTAGCAGACTGCGACGGTTCGAGAGACTCTTCACCATCGTCATCGTCATCGTCCTGGTTCTGGTCGAAGTTCGGGCCGAACAGCTCCATTTCACGAATCAGCTTGTCGGCTGACGCTTTGATGGGCATGCCAGTACAGTGGAAGCCCATGGGGAAGAGAGTTCTATTGCCGAGAAGTCGCTGCACACCAGCGTCAAAGTCAACCTTGGATAAAGTAAACGCATGACCGGCATGGAGGTAGCCGTTCATGTACGGGTACGCCATGCATCCGAACCACTTGGGGTACTTTTCGTGTAGAGAGTCCAGATCGTTGTAGTCAACTTCGTCGGCTGATGGGGCGTTAACCTCGAAAAGGTGCGAGTCACGCCATTCCTGCTGAATTTTCTTCTCGTAGGCAATGAGCGTATCGCGCTTTTCGGTGTTCTCGAGCACCAGGGACATCTGTATATAAATGTTTTCTTGGTAGTGGTGAATGGTAAAAAAGTCAGTCAGTGGTAGGGGGGAAGGAGGACTTGGGACCTGTCAGCTTTCAGGGCTTGACTTGGGGCAAGGGCCGTGCAACGCCGTGTGAGGTATATGACGTTGTAATGTTGTTAATGTGCAGTATAAACCTATTAGAAAACGTTCAAATTAATGATATTCAAGTGGCAGCAACATTGGAGGCGTAAATCAGGGCTTCGAAATCAAGTAGAGTCCGTATAAATAGCCCTAATAACGCCGCGATCGATTCTCCCAAGAGACAGTGATGAAAAAAATTACTCACAGACCTGTACTGAACATTTCATGTGGATAAAGCAATATTGCCTTTTTCTGAGTCTCTTTAAATTAGTCAACTAGTAATTCTGGTCTTGTAGAGAATATAATCTGTTTGTTTATAATTGCAATTATATCGGCGTTTGCAGCTGTAGCTGAGCTTTTCACCACTGCGAGCGGTGGATTCAATTTGGTTAAACTGCCTTCCAGTAACTGATGTCCCACTTTGAGCCAAGCTTTACTCTGGTCTTCGTTGATTGTCACATCGCCCAGCGTGTTGCCGTTCTTTAATCCGTGAATAGTGCCTTGAATCTGTATCAACACGTACCCCGAATCTGTTTTTATCACGTTGCTATCGTCAATCTCAGCACTCCCCCACGCTTTCCGTAGACTAGTCTCCATCTGGCAAAAGTAAACGCGTCAGCACTCGTCAAAGCGTATCAGGCTTTGTAGGGGTAACTTTCACCCCATCTAGAGTTGGGGCGGTATCTATTACCACGACGGTATTGCCATGACAACAACATCAGACCACTGCTGCGGTTAAAAAGGGGTCCTCCTTGTCACGCCAAGAAAAAACCCACCATCAGATATATATATAACTACTATCGAGACCGCTCACTCTCACTGTTATTCACTCTCTTATATCTTATCATGGAGAAACTGATGCATGTAGTGCCTCCAGAATACGCTGGCAACACGTTCAGCCAAGCCTGGCAAAATGTAGGTGCTCTTGACCTGCCTTTGATGCAGCGATTGTGGGCTACTTGGTACGCTTACTTCCAAAACGACAGTCTGGCTACTGGTTTGATGATCTTCTGTGTTCATGAAATTTTCTATTTTGGAAGATGCTTACCATGGATGCTTATCGACGTAATTCCATATTTCAGACGCTGGAAAATCCAGGATCAAAAGATCCCTTCTCAACGCGAACAATGGGCTTGTCTCGCTACTGTTCTGCTCACACATTTCACCGTCGAGCTGCCTCAAATCTGGAGCTTCGACTGGATTTGCGGAATGTTCGGTCTTTCTGCTAGCTTGGAGTTCCCCTCTTTTATCACTATTTGCTACCAGGTGGCCATGTTCTTCATCATCGAAGATGCGTGGCACTACTGGAACCATCGGGCCTTGCATTGGGGTCCACTCTACAGGTGGATCCACAAAATGCATCACAAGTACTCGGCTCCGTTTGGACTCGCTGCTGAGTATGCGTCTCCTATCGAGGTCATGATTCTCGGTCTCGGCACTATTGGTCCCCCCATTGTGTGGTGCTATATCACCAAGAACCTCCATCTGATTACCGTGTACGTGTGGGTTATTCTGCGCTTATTCCAGGCCGTTGATGCTCATTCCGGTTACGAATTCCCCTGGAGTCTACATCACTTCCTGCCGTTCTGGGCCGGTGCCGAGCACCACGATGAGCATCATCAGTTTTTCATTGGCAACTACGCCTCTTCTTTCAGATGGTGGGATTACGTCCTTGACACTAACGCTGGTCCCAAGGCTAAGGCCGACCGCAAGTTCCGCGCCGCCCAGAAGGCTAAAAAGCTGCAATAGGCTGGTTCGCGGATTTTGTGTCTGGTTGTCCTGTAGCTTTGTCATGCCGCGCGATCGCAGTGACAGCGCGGTGCAGATCATTTTCCCCGCGGAATATAGCACTAATGCAGGACGGCACACAATCAGCCAGCTGAATGCACAAAGAAAAGTTTTTTTGATCTGGATACATCGCTGCTCTTAATATAATCTTAGGTAATACATATACTTCTCCAGAAACCGTAATACTGGCGAACTTAAATTTCGTCATGACATCCACACTTACACCACTAGACCGGCTGCTAATCGCGCAGTTCGTCTACAAGTACGGAGAATCTGATTCTGTGTGGCCAGAAATCGCGTCAGGGTTCAATGCACATCCTCTGAGGACCGCGCAGTTAAAGGAAACTGATATCAAGCGCGTTTATAACGAACTCCTTGAGTCCAACAACATCGAGCGGTCTACTGCCGACACTATACCTTCGCCATGGGCCGTTGCGCTGTCGAAATCGCTGTATTTAGAGTACCGCAAGATACTGCTCGACCAGATAAAGGATGACGAGGCCAAGTTCAAGCTCATACTAGAGAAGATTGAGCGGTTATCAAAGGACAAGACCGGCGAGACCCTGGAAGATACCGATGGCGATGTGGAGATGAGCGAAACAACTAGCGAGCCCGCTGGCGAGCTGCAAAACGAGGCACAGGGCAAAACACAAGACGAGACACAAAACAAGATTTCAGAGCCAGCCAGTGAACACGAATCGTCAAGGGAAAGCACAGCAGGTGCAGATTCAGACCTGGAAGAGGCTCTGCCGTCTTCAGAGCGTGAACAGATAGACGACGATACAGAAGACACAACAGTTGTAACAGATAAACAGTCGGAAAGTGGCGATCGATTGGCGACTGCAACGCCTGAGCCGGCAGCGAAAAGGCAGCGGACGGAGAAGGAGCGACCAGAGAAGACCGAGAGCAAGGCAGCACCTCGACGAGGATCGCGGCGCAAGACTGCCGGCGCCGGAGACGAAAATGACGGCTCATCGCCAGTGTCGAAGCGGTTTCAGGTGAACATACCGCCGCTACTTAGCAATATATCTTCCTTGCCGGCAGCTACATATTTCATGAACCCTGTCAGCGAGAGCCAGGCGCCGGACTACTCATCTATTGTGAAGTACCCTACGAGTCTGCGGAACATCAAGAAAGACGTGAAAGAAGGCAAAATTACGAACATTGACGAGTTTGAGCACGCTATTTGGCTGATGTTTGCAAACGCAATCATGTTTAACCCTACCGAGAGCGACATGAAGGAGTGGACAGAGGTGATTATGACCGAGACGAGCGACCTGTTTGCAGATTTCAGATCAGCGCTCAATTGACGAAAAAAGAACGAAGTATGGTCTATTATTAATGCTAACTACGGCTATATTAGAAAGAATCATGTATCTTATACGATCATAAGTATAGACACCGTTATTGTTCGATAAAAAGTTTCAAAGAATTCGTTCAACCATATCCTTTCTACTTCTTAGCCTGAATACGACGTAAATAGAAAGCAAGTTCTTCGCCTTCCAAGATGTAGCCGTCGCAGCGTCCGCTCTGACCGGGGCGAGAAGAGATTACAGCGTAAAGACGGCCGGCACCGAACTGGGTCTCGATAGCCGGCTCGACAACAGCGTCTTTTTGGCGGGCAGCGAGCTTGCGCTCAACGTGCTTGGAGCGGGTCTCGGGAGCGTTTTGGAGCTCTTGCTTGACGCCGCGCTTCTTGCCAATAGCGGTACCGTAATGGGTCTCGTACCATTGACGGAAGGGAGTAGCGTCAATCTGGACTACGGCAGCCTTGGTCAAGGTATTTGTACGGATCAACTCGTTGTTCGAAGGATGGAATGCGACAGAAACAATACGAGTCTTGCGGGAAACTCCCTCAGATCCCCAAGAGAAGTTGCCGGTATCGACACGGAGGGCTCTGAACTTCAAGTTTCCTCCGCGAGCGCGGACGCTGTGAATACGCTTAGCACCGATCTTAGTGTTGGCGGGTTGACGTCCCAACTCGAACTTTCTGTTCTTGCGGAAGGTAGCTCTCTTGGCTCCGGTAGCGGAACGCTTGTGACGAGAATCTCGTGAAATACCCATGTTGTATTGTCCTTAATGTGGTTAAAGTGAGCAAGCTCTGTGCAAGTGCGTGGGTGTTTAGGTGAGTGGGCCGCTCCCAGTCCCAACGCACCAAGTGACTGTGCAAAACCCTAGTGTTGTTATGCAAATCATAACCCTACAATTTTGGGAACCACCACCACACACTTAATTTAGCTTTTCAGATTTATATGTTGTTTGACCGTTTGACTGTTTGACAATGCTTTAGCTATAGATGGCGCGGCCTTATTGGACCCATGACGGATGCAGGTGTTTTGTATAATAGCAGCGGACCTCATACGATAACCATAGACTATAACATAAGCCTTTTTTGTCTTGATCGGTCTTACCTCACGAACGGTTACAATAACAGTGCAGATCATTATCTAGATACTTGAACCTTTGTTGTGTTGTCAAAGTTCAGTCCTGTACTGAACTAGGATGCGTCATTTATGATCCTTTCGACTATACAAAAGCTATAGGCCGATCAGTACAGAACGGCATGTGGGTATCGACCATGATACGAAAGAACTCATGTATTCAAGCATTGAGCTCGAGGCCGAACCATTTATTGCCCGTCAACTGTGGCGGCTAAATGAAGTACTAAACCCGCGCACAGCGCCTAGTGGAAGTTCTTCGAACCTCAGCGATGTTAAAATAACGACAGCAATGTATTAGAGTTATAGCTGAAGCTTATTCATAATGTAGTCATAAGTGGACAGGGTTATTTATGAGTTACACTCGATGAAATGAACATCGAACATCACTACTATGGCAAAAAATGGGATTCCTTTGTACAGTTGTACATTTGCTCATGTTCGTATAGGTTATTTTATCATACGACCCTAGCAGTAGGTTGAGAATAGATTCTCTATTCTTATGACTTATTGAGTGTCTAATTATCTGTCGCCTAATCGGGTTGAATTACCTTGTCAGCTATTAATAGAACTGCAAACTATTAGCACTTGGAATGTTACTCGAAATAGACCTACAACAACCCTCAATTTTCAGGAAACCTATATATTCATACCATTGGCGGATACTCTTTCACGCGTTTTATCAATCTCGCGGTATACAGTATGCATACTGTAACCGAGACTAAGACATTTCTCTGCGAGCCTCCGGTAGAAACAGCTACCGTTTACGGTCGCGTTTACTCAAGCGATTCGGGCGTCGTAACCGCTTACGATGCTGGCTGTGAGAAGAAAGTCGTATCAACTGATGGATGGTACTGTTGTCAATGTGCACCGACCGTAATCAGCTACGTCCCCCGTCCTGACGACAACAGCCCTTATGTCTGGGGATTCTATGAGAAAATCGACGTTTCTGTGAGCGTGGATGTCGATATCAGAGTAGAAGTCCCCGTAGTAGTGACTGTTATCCCTACTACCGCTGCTAGAACGGACGTTCCGACTAACACTGCTGCTGTTACTGGAACCTCGAACATCTTCGTATCTGAAAGTTCGACCAGCACTGCATCTGAAAGTTCGACCAGCACTGCATCTGAAACTGCATCAACTAATGCAGAATTATGCAGTTCAATTCCTTCGTACACTCCTGGGGTGGTTTATGCAGTAGGATACGATACTACCTCTGAAGACTTCGAGTATGTTGCCAATGGTGGATACAGATCCGCAGTATCTACCCCTCTTGGTGCATCACTTGATAGTTTTGGCATTATTGTCCAAGAAACGACTTACCAGCCCTTGGTCGAACTAATGTTCTATGCGAGCGGCACGTTTGAGATTTCACAGCTTGTTTCTAACACTGGTCCAGCGTATGGATATATCTTTGCTGGCCAATCTGCCATGTCGTGCAATGACATTATTGAAATTGGCACCGGAGGGCTGGCGTATAATGGATCCTTGGATGGCGGTTGGAGTGTTAATGCAGAGTTCAGCGGTCAGTGGTATCCTATCAGAGTGGTTGTTTCACAAACGATTGATTCTGGTAGAAAACGGCAAGTTGGACAGCTCACTGTAGATATGTCTGGCCAGTATGATGTTGTTGGTGAGTTGGCGCAAAGTTCTACAAGTTCGGTTAGCTCGGCTGATTCTAGCAACTTGGTTACCCCTACTGCTTCGCTTAGCTCTGCTGCATCAACGATTTCGGTTAGTGCTGACAGCTCACTCAGTCTTGCAAGTTCTGTTTCGTCTGTTGATTCTGAAAGCTCATCTAGCTCTGTCACATCCAGCGTCCCTAGCTCTGAAAGTTCTTCTGTTTCTAGCTCTGAAAGTTCATCTGTATCCAGCTCTGAAAGTTCATCTGTCTCTAGCTCTGAAAGTTCATCGGTCTCTAGTTCCGAAAGCTCTTCCAGCTCTTCCAGCTCTTCCAGCTCTTCCAGCTCTTCCAGCTCTTCCAGCTCTTCCAGCTCTTCCAGCTCTTCCAGCTCTTCCAGCTCTTCCAGCTCTTCCAGCTCTTCCAGCTCTTCCAGCTCTTCCAGCTCTTCCAGCCCGTCTAGCTCGTCTAGCTCTTCTGAATCTGTCGACGTATATTGCACTGCGCGGCCACCAGGAAATCCCAATACTTATGTTGTTGCAATATATACAGACGCGCAGCTCAGCTCGTACACTGCAAAAGAAGTTGCAAACGGAGCCTACAGAGTGGACCATGAACCTTCAGTTCAACCCGGTTTTCTAATATACAACACTTTCTACCTAATGTTCGCTACAGACTTACCGGGTGTGATGGAAGTGACATTGTACGTGCAAGCCCCGAACGTGTTGTTTAGTGTATCACAAGATCATGGCATTATGTCCCCCAATTCGTTCTATGTCTTTGTCGGAACTAATGCCATGGAATGTACGAACATCGAAAAAATAGGCACCGAAGGGTACAGTGCGGTTACGCCTGGCGGCTACATTTCCTTGCCTATTAACTACGATCTTGGTCAAGCCGGCATGTGGTATCCGATACGTGTTGTGGCCTCTCCTGCAATAAACGACGCTGGATCAAGGTTGTTCACTATGGAGTTCAAGTCGGATATCATTCACGTAGCTGGTGCTTTGTGATAGACCGTGGGTGGTTGAGCAGTTAGGGTGGATTAGTATGTCGGAATGTGTCCCGCATAGTCGTTAAGCAGTATAGTATAGTTGAATAAACGTTTTCGTATCAGTAGCGCCGCACTTTTACTTAGCTGGTTCAGCCGTACCATACGGCCATTCATATACTTTAGTGCATTTCTTTTACATGCTAAATATCTAACACGATAGTCTGGGAACTGTAATGCTATCATAGTTCTTCAATGCATTTTTGATTGCACAAAATGTACATCGTAACTGAGACGAAAACTCGTCTCTGCGAGCCGGCAGTAGAAACAACAATTGCTTAGGGTCGCGGTCATTTGAGCAGTTCTGGCTTAGAATGAGAGTAGAAAGACGTCTCAATCGACACCTGGTACTGTTGTCAATGTGCTCCAACTGTCATCAGTCATGCTCTCCGTTCCGACGAAAGTTTTCCCTACGTGTGGGTATTTAACGAGGAGATCGACGTTTTAGTGAATGTGAATGATCCCAGTATAGAATCCCCGTAGTAGTGGCCGTAGTCGCCTCCACCGCTGGTATTAATGTGCCCGCTAGTGGTACAACTGGTAGTATCGCAGCTCTAATGCAGTCAGATGATGCAGAACTGTGCAATTTTGTGCGAACATTCGCTGCTAGTGTGGTGTACGTAGCAGCGTGCGATACCACCGCTGAAGGCTTCGAATATGTTGCCAGTATATCCAAACATTAAGCTCGAGGCCAAACCATTTGTTGCCCGTCAACTGTGGCGGTTAGATAAAGCGCTAAACCCGTGCACAGCGACTAGTGGAAGTTCTTCAAACCATTAGCAAGTCAAACAATAGCCATTAGCATTCATAACAAGACTGTAAATCGTCACATATCTACCCCGTAAGCCGGTCAAAACAAGCTGAAAGTGACCGCTTAAGAAGCCTGGTGTAAATATGAATCTGGCGACCGCATTGTTATAAACCAAATGCCGCGATTACCAGAAAAACAACAAACACAACTGTCCAGTAAGCGCCAAGGATGCGTATTGACGTAAATAAATACATCACAGGAAAGTGTTGATCGCTATTATAAAGTTTGACATGCCAACGCTTTTGCATATTTGACGTATATCTTAGAATAGCAACATTGTTGCTCTGCACCAGCAACAGAGAGAGCACAGAATTCTAAAAATGAAGTCTGTTTACAGATACGTCCAATCAGCGATGTTAATATCGACAGCAATGTATTAAAGTTATAGTTGAAGCTTATTCATAATGTAGTCATAAGTGGACAGGGTGATTTATGAGTTACACTCGATGAAATGAACATCTAACATAACTACTACGGCAAACTGTGGGGTGCCTTTGTATAGATTTACATTTGCTCATGTTCATATAGGTTATTCTCTTATACGACCTTAGCAATAGGTTGATAATCGATTCTCTGTTCTTGTGACTTATCGAGTGTCTAATTATCTGTCATGTAATCGATTTGACTCGCCTTGTCATTTAAGACCTATATTTAGTCTAAAAGGTAACAGCATTTGGCGTGATGCTATTTATAGACCTGCAAAGCTAATAGTACTTGGAATGCTGCTATTGCTAGAGTTACAACAACCCTCAATTTTCAGGAAACCTATATATTCATACCATTGGCGGATACTCTTTCACGCTTTTTATCAATCTCGCGGTATACAGTATGCATACTGTAACCGAGATAAAGACATTTCTCTGCGAGCCTCCGGTAGAAACAACTACTGTTTACGGTCGCGTTTACTCAAGCGGTTCGGGCGTCGTAACCGCTTACGATGCTGGCTGTCATAAACAGACACATACTACTGACGGCTGGTACTGTTGTCAATGTGCACCCACTGTTATCAGCTACGTCCCCCGTCCCGATGACGACAGCCCTTATGTCTGGGGATTCTATGAGAAAATCGACGTTTCTGTGAGTGTGGATGTCGATATCAAAGTAGAAGTCCCCATAGTAGTGACTGTTATCCCTACTACCGCTGGTAGAACGGACGTTCCGACTAACACTGCTGCTATTACTGGAACCTCGAACATCGTCGTATCTGAAAGTTCGACCAGCACTGCATCTGAAAATGCATCAACTGATGCAGAATTATGCAGTTCAATTCCTTCGTATACTTCTGGAGTGGTATACGCTGTGGGATACGATACCACCGCTGAAGACTTCGAGTATGTTTCCAGTGGTGGATACAGATCCTCAGTGTCTACCCCTCTTGATGCATCACTTGATAGCTCTGGTATAAATGTCCAAGGAACGACTTACCAGCCTTTAGTCGAACTAATGTTCTATGCGAGCGGCACGTTTGAGATTTCACAGCTTGTTTCTAACACTGGTCCAGCGTATGGATTTGTCTTTGTTGGCCAATCTGCAATGTCATGTGGTGACATCAAAGAAATTGGCACCGGAGGGTTGGCGTATAATGGATCCTTGGATGGCGGTTGGAGTGTTAAAGCGCAGTTCAGCGGTCAGTGGTATCCGATCAGGCTGGTTGTTTCACAGACAATTAATTCTGGTAGAAAACGGCAAGTTGGACAGCTAACTGTTGACATGACTGGTCAGTATAATCTTGTCGGTGAGTTAGCGCAGATCTCTACAAGCTCAGTTAGCTCAGCGAACCCTGCGAGTTCACTCGTCTCCTTTAGTCATACTAGCCCTTCTACCAAATTGAGTTCAGCTGACTCGTCTATTTATATGGATTCGACTAAATCTAGCAGCTTGATTAACCCTACTGTTTCGCTTAGTTCTGCTGCTTCAACGATTCCCGTTAGTGCTGACAGCTCACTTAGTCTTGCAAGTTCTATTACGTCTGAGGTATTGAGCTCTCTTGATTTTAAAAGCTCATCTAGCTCTGAAGTTTCCGCTAGCTCTAGCTCTGTCACATCCAGCGTCCCTAGCTCTGAAAGTTCTTCTGTCTCTAGTTCTGAAAGCTCTTCCAGCTCTTCCAGCTCTGAAAGTTCTTCTGTCTCTAGTTCTGAAAGCTCTTCCAGCTCTTCCAGCTCTTCCAGCTCTTCCAGCTCTTCCAGCTCTTCCAGCTCTTCCAGCTCTTCCAGCTCGTCTAGCTCGTCTAGCTCTTCTGAATCTGTCGACGTATATTGCACTGCGCGGCCACCAGGAGAAACCGGTATTTATCGTTCTGCAATATACAAAGGCGTGCAAATCAGCTCATATACGGCAGAACAGGTTGCAGACGGAACCTACAGGGTGGACCACAAAGCTCTAGTTGAAACCCTTTCTATACCTGAAGGCACTGACCACCTATTGTTCTCTACTGACGTCTCGGGTGTGATAGAAGTGACACTGTACGTGCAAGGTCCGAACATGTTGAAAAGTATATCACAAGATAACGGCATTTATATGCCGCCAAATTCTTACTACGTCTTTGTCGGAACTAGTGCCATGACATGTACGGACATCCAAACAATAGGTACCGGAGGGTACCGTGCGCGTACGTCTGGCGGCTACACGTACTGGACTATTAACTACGATTTTGTTCAAGCCGGCATGTGGTATCCGATACGTGTTGTAGCCACTCCGTATTCTAGTGTTAAAGAGACTCTTTATTTCTCTATGCAGTTCGAGTCGGAAATCATTGCGATAGCTAGCTAGTCTCTAGACTGTGGGGTTTTGAGCAGTTGGTGGATTGGTGTGTCGGAATATGTCTCCCCGTGGTACGTCAAACAGTATAGTATAGTTGACTAGAATGAATTTGTTTCAGTAGCGCCGCACCTTTCCTTAGCGGATTCAGCCGTACCTTACGCCATTCATATATACTTCAGTGCATATGTTAGTACATCTAACCCTAGTATTTCGTCAGCTCTTTCGGAACTCTCAGCTCAGTTAGCTCTACTGTTCTGTTCAGTTATGCTAGCTCCTCTATTATTGTTAACTCAAGCACTTCAATTATGTCTATCCCGGTGTGTATTGAATTTCCACTATATCCTTCTGGAGTTCAACTATTTCAGTATTTCGGTGATAGTGAATCAGTTTCAAAAGAAATTCTGCTACCGGAGGGTACCGTTCACTATCTGCTAGTCATGAGACGATAAACAATTTCCGAGTAGGTGCCGAGTTTGCGTTAACCTCCGACAGCCCAAGTTTGATTGACGTTTACTTTTCTGTGGAAGGCGCAAATACATTTGTTAGTATATTACAAAGCAGCGGTAATATGCTATCAAATACATATTACCTACTTTTCCGAGCGATTGCACCCAAACTCCTGGGGGATCTGACACCTGAACTATCAAAGTTCCCTCGATCGTCCGGGCATATGTTATCCGATACGTATCGTGGCACAACCTCTTGCAGTTGCTTCTGATGCGACGTACTTCAAAGTGACGTTTGCAGCACGAATTAACCTAGAGTTTGCGTGATTCCTGAGAAGTTACAAATCTCGTTCGGTGATAATCAGCTAATACTGGCCACAAGACTCAAGTGTATGCATAAAAAAGTAGTGGATCACAGTATATCGTATGTCTTATCTGCAAATAGGCCCAGACAGGCCAATTGCCTATACTCGAAAACCTTACTGTTTCGATTTTAGAGCTTCTGTGAAGTTTGAATTCAAATTTGCTAAGATAAAGTAACTTAAGGTGTTTTGGAAGAAAACCTTGAATTAGTCTATCTTTTCTTAGATCACATTAGGTCCCGGTGTAATGTTTGGTGTACCTGATTTGTCACAATGCAGTCTGCTGCATCTAAGATCTTACCTATCTGTTGTTTCTACTTTGGTTTCTGTTGTCTTTTATTGACTTGCAGATAAGAAAGTCGCAGTGAGTGACTGGGTTATCCGCTCTCTGAACGCCATTTCTTTTTTTTAGAGTGCACAGTCATGCGCAACAACAGGTAGTTTAACGGATGGACCAGCGAATGACAAAAATGGATGGTTTCCAACTTTGCTAAGATATAAGTAATTTAAGGTTATTCTTCACAAAACCTTGAATTAGTTTATTTTTTAGTCCATCTTTTTCCTTATGAGACACTAGTTCCTCATTTAATATTTGGAATGTACCTGCTTTGTTTTGAAAACAGTCTTTTGTGTCTGAGATCTTGTTTATCCGAAAATTCTGCTTTGGTTTCTGTTGTCTTTTATTGACTTGCAGATGAGAAAGTAGCAGTAAATGATTGGGTTATCCATGCCGTCTGCATTTGCGCGGATAGAACCAGCTACACGTGTAAGACTTTATATCTAATGGCGGATAAACCCAGCTAGCACGTGTGAGAGTTTATATCTAATGACAGGTAGCTCGTCATTCCAATCGGCACCAAGAAGGCCAGTGTCCTTTTTAGAGTGCACAGTCATGCCAGAACTGGTAGTTTAAAGAATGCACCAACGAATAATGATACTTGATGGTTTTCCGGCTAACCTTAAATAAGAAGATTGTAGAACAATTATAAGGTAGTAATGCTCCTTTCATATCTAGGCGCCAGTTGACATATTCCTCGCAAAGGCGGTTTACGAGACACGATTGATACTTTTGCAGTCGCTTTACTCTCAGAATCACATTATATCTGTATTTCACATTTAGTAAAGTTTCAGTTCCCAAGTTTGTCAGTGAATATGTAGAGAACAAGCAATTCCAGAAAGCACAGTAAAATATAAAAAAGCTTATTTTGCTGATACTTGATGGTTTTCC